>CM055196.1:21940008-22107508 GCA_029224185.1 Karalla daura
TGGTTTGAGTTGGTCTGCCCTGCTTTGTCTACTGCTTTGGCTTTTGTTCCTCAAAGTAATGAATTGTGGAGGCCTTGGCTTGAGCTGGAGTGTCTCATAGCAACTGAAAAGAGAGATGGAGAGCTGGTAAATGGAGAAAAGGCCAGGACAGATCATGTGCCTCTCTCAAAAGGGCAAGACAGAGCAGACTATCGTTTGGACATTTTGTGAAGAGGGAAAAAATCAAACTTGACAATCATTCTCAAACATCTCCAACCTTGTTTATTGCTTTTATTTCAAACAAGGTTGTTTGGAGCCTTGGATAGAAGCATGTGCTTTCCTAAATGTTCCTGTAACATCTTGCAATGAGCACTTATTAGTCTTGGTCAGTCAAGTTTCCTTTCTACCTGCTCCATCTGTCATTTCCTCTGGTGACGCAGTGAATATCTTCATTTCACGTTATTCTAACATGGCAGACTGAATTTCCAAACACATTTCTTCGTAATGTTGCTAATATAACAAGTCTTGGCTGTTTACTGTTCACCTGCCACTGGGGCTCCCCGTGTTTAGTATGCGGTGATGGTGTTTTAGCCACTGTTAATTAACTGAAACGTGGTGCCGCTCTGTGGTCGTATCATTTCTCAGGTTGGCTGCCAACTTTCACCTGAACCTGTTTGTGTGTGTTTAGGTGCATGCACGCACGTCTGCTTTTGCTCGAGTGTGAGTGCCCGTGTGCATGTGCCCGCCTGTGTGTGTGTGTGTGTGTGTGTGTGTGTGTGTGTGTGTGTGTGTTCACACCAGGCTAGTTTTTTATTAACTGGCGACCAGTGCTGAAGCCCGGCCATGTTTGCCCTGTGACCCAGACACTACCTGTCTGCTGCCATGGTTACAGGGACAGAGCAGGTTTAGTGGCCTGACTCCAGGGATTACTTTCCCTGGTCTTAACAATCAGGCCTGTGCCCCAGTGGCTGTAAAATGGACCAAACTGCACCCTAACAGTTAAGGGAGCTCCGCACGGTGCCCCGGCGGCCTTTAAAACTGTCCTAAGTGCTGCATAAGGGATTAGACGCGTACAACGTAATTGCTCTGGTGTCAGTGACTGTCCCTTTGTGATGTGGTTCACGTGTAGTGATTAGCTCCCATAAAGGAAAGCGGTAACGGCACACACTGGATCCACGTCTGAAGGGCTTGAACTAAAACACATGTTGAACCGTTTCCTTTGTCTCAGAGTGTGACAGATTTTGTCACCAGATGTGAACTGTCAATTCTCCAACTTGCACTGACAATGTTTTTTTTTTCTTCTCCTCTGTTTACCCAACAGATCAATGAATCAACGGGAAACAGACCCACTAAACAACTGTGAGTACTTTATACACACAAAGACATTCTTCAAAATTACATAGTGATCATTCAACCACTATCATCAAATGTACAGATCTTTTTCTCTTTGGTATCATGTTGGACATTATAGTATTATTATTATTATTATTATTATTATTATTGCTATTATTGTTACTATTGTTATTGCTATTATTATGTTATAGAATGCACCAGCAATAACAATAATAATAATAATGCATGTCAGGCAAAAAAGAGAGTTTTCAATATATACTTAGATTCCAAAATTCTGTATTGTGCTGCAGAGTGGTGTAGTGTGTTTCCATTTGCTTGCACTATATCTCACAGATGTTGCTGATAATTTGATGTTGATACACGCCCTGCTTTGCAAATCAGCTGGTGAAGATGTCTGAGACTTTACACTTGTGAAGTACTGGCTGGCGGTTCCGTGCAGATGTGCGACGGGATGCGTCTGATTAGTTACGTGGAGGTGTAGCAGCAACACACGAGCTATTCTGTTTCTTTTCCACTTGAACTCCAAAAAAGCTGCAATGACGCTGTGACTGAAATCAATAATTGGGTCTGTGTGTCACTCCGGCTCCACCTTGGAGATGATTTTAAAATGCGGCAGGACGCTGATTTCTGCTCACCCTTAGAACCTGTCCAGATTGGTGTTGATATTTTTATGGCTTCTCACCAACTGCCCGTTGTTATTTATGTGACCATTGATTTAGTCATCGAAGGCTGCAGCCTGTGGAGCTGGCACGAGCAGTGCGGGTCAGTATACTCTGGCCTAGATTTTTGGTGACTTAGCAGAATCACAAAGGCCTCTCTTATTCACTCCAGTGACTTGCAGTCTTACAGGTGTCCACCAGATGCTGCAGGCAGCCTACACTGTCCTTTGCGTGTCATCCAGCGGAGATGTAATATTCACTCCGGAGCAGAGAATCGGGACTGTTTCCATGGCGTTAGGATTAAATGTAATTTAGCTGTGCTTCGTAGAAAATGGGTCGCATTTGGGGTTATTAAGTAGCTTTGATGATGCATCTGTTGCAGAAAGCGTACCGAGGGCAGTGTGATTGATGACATGTCTCTAATTCCAGTGTTTAATTCAAGTCTTTGGAGACAAGATGAAAAAGACATTTGATTTAAAATATTATATTATGTCAGTAATAACCACTGTTTGGAAGTAAGTGGATTTTCTCTTTAAACCACATCCTTTAAGTTATAGTAATACATCTGAAGTCGTAAGAGACTCTTGAAAGAATATTTGATATTGATGTAATGATAGATGGTGCAGAATTAAGAGCTGCTAATTTAGTTTGCATGTGAAAACTTGATTCTTCTGACAGTATATTACGCTTCTAATGTACTCCTGGCTCGGGACGAAGCAGCGTCTGTATCCCATGTTGAGCAGAGCAACCTCACAGTTAACTTTGTGAACAAAGCCAGCCCCGCCACAAGGCATGCTGGGAAGTTTGGCTGCTGGTGAAAGTGCCTGCCAACGTCCAGAGAGCGGCTCTGAAAATCTTTGCAAGGGCTGAAAATGAAGTTTGAAAGTAGAAATAAGAGGAGCGACAAAGCAGTGAGCTCTCACAGCTGTAGGCTCAGCCTTCTCTTAAAGAGATATCACCAAAACATTCCTCAGCCGTGGAAATGGAAATGGGCTGTTTCCCTGTACTGTATTCAGAAAGCTGCAGAGGACTAATTCAATCAATTGCCTTACTTTTGCGGTATCGACTACAGAGCTTTTGAAAATGTAAAAATCCTCAGAATTACTGGTCTCAGTACCAAGTGGGAAATGACTGTTTGATTAGCGGTGAGGAAGAATGTTACATAAGATGATTTTGCTTGCTCAGCTGTTTTGACAATAAACATATGTATACTAAAACCTATTCCGTATTAACACTGTGGTTTAACTTCCATATATTTGTGATATATTTGAGAAGTAAAATAACTAAATCGTTCTTACTTGCTCTTAGATAAGGCTTGCTTGATTTTATTTATTTTTGAGCTCAAAATATTTTGAAGATAATGCAGTTAAACCATTATTGTGCTCCAGGAAAAAAGCAGATGATGACAGGAAAATCAGCATCGCAGTAAAATGGTGACAGGTGCAGAGTAAACAGATCCCTGTTTTGTTTCATATTTCTGTGATAAGGATGAAAGAGTGGAATTGCCTGTTTTCATTCAGTTTATCTTGAGCAGTGTAAAGCAGAGAGGAGCCTCATTGTGCAGCTGAAGGAGACCTCAACAGGTTGCATGGCTGATGATTTCTATTCATGGTTACAGGAAACCTCTTAAAGGAAACCTCTCACTGGCTTACTGTGCAAAGCAGGGGCAACCGAAACTTCCAGATTAAAAGCCAGCACTTTATTTCAAAAGTAAACAGAGAGGGAATCTTTCTCTTAATGTATATTTCCGTTTGTACATTATGCACATGAAACAATGCCTATGTCATATCAATACTGTACATATCTGTATCATGTTATGCATGATTGTGTACTATCTCAATCCATAAATTTGTGTTTCATTGTTACTTATTAACTGCAGAGTTTATATTCCATTGTTCGTATTGTGCTTTCTACTAATTTACATTGTGCATGTTTGCACTCCTTGCACCTCTGGGTAGGTGCCAGACTGCATTTTATTACATATCCACTAAATATATTGTACATGTGTGTGCAACTATGTATAACTTATTAAGCGCTCTCACTTTGCTCTTTCACAGTGCTGTGCTATTTCGCATGAAGAAAAAAAAGAAGTGCTCGTTTTTCGTTTGGCTTTCTGGTTGTGAGCTCAGGCCTGTGGTGCAGTGCAGTGCAGTGTGGTGTGGTGCAGCCCGGCTCTGCTGGACAGAGGGATGTGGTGGTGCTGGTCAGCTTAGTAGCAGCCGAGGCACAGCTCGATAGTGGCAGGCAGCCTGGAGGGTCCCGAGCCTTTACTTCACAGCTCCCTGTTTGGCTCTCACACATTGTGCCATTCAGAGCCCAGACCGTATATTCACCAGCTCCGGGCACCCCACCATTGTGAGAGTGAGTTCATTTGAAAAGCCGTGAGGAATTTTTTTTTCCTCTTTTTTTTTGGTGCAAGCAAAGCAAGTCAGCGCTATTTGCATTTGTTCCAGTCTCGAAGATTTTACAGGTCAATTGAGACAGGCGGGTATCGAACACGCCAAAGAAGGAGTTTTCCTCTTCATCACCATCTTCATCATCCTCTTGTCTTTGTTTGTGCCACGTAGTCTCTGACTCTATTTTCCCAAATTTCCCCAGTGTGTCACCAGTCCTGATTCACTGAAGTGCAAAATCTGTCTATCTGCTTTTATGCTGTGATCAAAAAGATTGAAAAGACATATTTTTAATCATTATTTCAAAATTCAGTGATAAATCTTAAGCTGCTAATTTTTCTCAGAAGGATGCAGTCTACAACTAGAAAACTAGCCCAGTTGCAATGTGTAATACTATTACTTTATTTTGAATATAAGCCCTTTCTATTGCAGACAGGCATGCCTCTCTATCTCTCCCCAGCTCCCTGGCCGTTGATTAGGGGCAGAAATACCTTTGTTGGCATCTAGGGTAGCAACAGGGGATCAGATAGAGTAGAGGAGGGTAAGTGCCAGCCTTTCATTCCTGGCCTCCTGGCAGGCAGACTGCAGGCCAACCGGGCAATGGGTTAGGCCTGAGCCAGCAAACCAAGACAGTACTCAAACAAAAACATCTAATCACTTTAATTAGCCTAATACTTTGTTGGATTTACCATCAAGTTTGCTTTCTTGTGTATGTCTGCGTGAGTGTGCGTGTGGGTGTGCGTGTGGGTGCATGTTTAACAGAGTGAGAGAGAACAAAGTGTTTTCGGTAATTACATAGTGTTCATCCGAATCAAGTTTCAGGTAGTTAAGTTAAAATCTTGACCAATGCTCGAATAAAAGCCTGTTTAACTATTTAAGTTACTGGTAAATCCTCCTTCGAATTGTAGTCACGTGTAGTATAGTAAAGGAGAAAAATCGTGTGCTAAATACTCTGAAAATAAGAAAGAAGTATTGTGACCACGAGGAGTATCCATTTGAACGTATTTATTTTTTCACCACCAGGGGGTGGAAAGATCTTAAAGATCGAATGGGTCCGCAAAAAAAATCTTTCAAGTCAAGTTTTCTTGGTTGTCATGTCACTAGAAAAAAAAATCTCTTTTTTAATTTTTTGATTTTTGGTAGTAATCTTTGACTATTTGTCATGTCATGTTTAGGCTGGACAGTTAGCTTGTCGCTACTGTAAAAGAGTGAGAGGGCAAAGAAATGTGTTAGTTTTTAGGTAAGTTAGCTATTGTTTTCAAGCCCGGCCCACAGCTGTGAAGGCTAATGGACCAGAATTTAAGATTCCTCAAGGACACTCTCAGGGCATGAAATTTACACCTACCAATCTGCCAAATGTCGGTTTCTATCAAATGTACTGAATCAATTTGTAAATGTCAGCCGGACAGCGTGTCAGACAGTGAGCCAAGTTACGTAAATTATGCATTGATGTTTGACTGGGGAAGATCAGCAAGATCAGCACACAGCGAGAAAATGCCAAACCGTTCTCAGTAACTTCTGCGTCCACGTAATTTCCCAGGCTAATCCAAATATGGGTAAAGAGCCGGAGAGTGGGTGTTGCTGACTTGGGCCAAATGAAGCCTGGCTAGCTCTCAGTGAACAGCAGCCATACTCATAATTATGCGAAGCTTAAAGCTTAGTGTGATCTGAAAGAGTAAATGATGTAAAAATTCAACCCTGTGCAGTAGAGCTGCAACAACTAAACAAGTTATTTACCAATTTTCAAGAATAAATATTTGGCAACCATTCGTCAAGTAATTGATTTGAGTCTTTGAAAAAAAGTATGTTTTTTAAATAGTGAAGTCAAAATTTAAATATTTACTTTTATCATATTACCTTATGCATAGCATATTATGACTGTGAATTGCATAACCTGCATAACTTGAGGACTTGTCATGAGACCAAAACTGTCACTTTGGGCTATATCTTGCCACTGGTTAGTGTCGGTTCACATCCAGACCTCTCATTTCTGTATGCAGTTTGCATGTTCTCCCAAAGTGTGCGAAGGTTTGTTCTGGGAACACTGGTTTCCCCCCATAGTCAAAAAACATGCATTATGCTCATCCCTGTGATGGAGTGGCTACTTGTCAAGGTTGTATTGCAGAGTAGATCTCTGCGACACCAGTAGGTACAAAGCTGATAAAAAAATGAATGGATGGACACTGTCACTTGGGTTTTAGAATAAAAGTGGTGTGAGTGGTTGTTTAAGGAACTGCAGTTTAGCCTCTCCTTAGCTTAATTTTTCAGCTCTGTGGTTTGCTGACTCATGGTTATTTTTATGATGACAGAAACACTGCTCTTCCCCCCTGTCTCTTTTTCTTGCTCACTTACTTGCAAACCTGCCATGGTGAGAAAACCAACATTTACTCATTCACTCATTAATGCCTCCCCAGACGGTTCTGGGTGAGCTAATTGTGCACCTCCACTGCCTTCCATTTTCCTCTGTTTCAAAGTTTGTACAGTAACTCAGCTCAGGGCAAGTGTATGAGCAGTGTGACTGCGTGAGTGTGTATGTATAGGAGTGGGGGGGGTTGGTGTCCATCTGTCCACTGGTGAAAAGGGCCATATCACTCGGTGCCCCTGCAGGACAGGAATCTGTCTGGCTGTGGTGTTAAGATGTCCTGGTTGGTGGGAGGAGGCAGCCTCTCGGATGTGACGTGGTCTCAGCAGACGGGCTGTCAGTGGGAGTCACCTTGTCTCTCAGGGGAGAGGTGGCACCAGGACAGACACTTTCAGCATTTAGTCCTGTCCAGAGATTGATAGATACAGGCACAGAACGGTGGGGTTTGTACTGCAGCAGAGTCCTCTACGAGGAAGCAGACTTGAACGCGACTGTCAATTTTTCACCTCGGGTCGTTTACATGATCCTCCTAAGTCGTGGTTAAGTGTTGCCATTGCTTGCTCGTTTAACCTGAGCACGTGATAGTTGGCATTAAAAAGTAGGTTAAGCTTTTCTAACCCAATAATCCCAAGTTAGTATCAGATGAGTTTTACATGCTTTCCTGTGCTTATCTGAACTCCCCTGCAGCTCTGTGTGTGTGTTTCCCCCAAGCCGGTTGAAACAAACAATAGAGAGATTATTTGCAAATAATATTTGACCCCAGTCCACTTGTTAGACAGTAGATGAGGCTCCCTCTGTGAGCCCACTATGGGGTAACCAGTTATGGGGATCCTTTTAGCGAGCCTCGTGGCCCCTCCTCCCGTATGAACGAACTGGCAGGACCTGGACGGCTTGGTTCTCCTTTTCCGTGCCCCCTCCCCCCACCAGACACAGTGATGGCACCCAGTGCCAGAGACACCCCCTCCCTCCCCTCGCCTCCCCTCCCTTCCCCTCACCAACACTCTTCTCCCCTCCCCTCCTCTCCTCTCCTCTACCCTGCCCTCCCCTCTCCTCCCTCCCTTCCCTCTCCGCCGCAGGCAGACCCAGGCATGGGATCTCCATCTGTGCACAAAGGAGCCTCCTCTATCTGCATACGCTGCACATAAAAGGGCCTTTTGTCATGAGCTCTGCACACATGACCGTCCGCCTTTCACCCCGCTGGAAAAAAAGATCACTCTCTCCAGCAATCCAACCCCACCCCCAACACCAGACTCAACCCCGTCCCCAGACCCCACCCCACCAGATTTTCGTCTGCGGAGAGACAGACAGAGAGAGAGAGAAAGAGAGTGAGTGGGTGAGAGAGATTCACTCTGAACTTTGTCGAATAGAGACAACCATCAGATGGGGCTGCTTCCATCACTGCACTGCAACGTCCTCCCACCCCCCCCCTTCTTTTTCTCCCCTCGTTCACGTCTGCCTTCTCTTTTTCTCTGCTCCCGTGTCCTCGTGTGCACTCAGTGTGAGGCATCAACGCATTATAGCATCTGCCATACTGAAATATGAATGTGCTCTCGTTTTTGCTGTCTCCCTTGCTTTCTGCAGTCTCTGACATTTAAGGGGCATTAGTGCTTGGTCCTGTGCCAGGTTATCCCCCACCCACCCACCATTACGCAGGCACAGGCTCAATTGACAGCAGTCTGAGAGCTGATGCTTTTCTCTCCCTTCTCGTTTTGGTGCCTCCTGCCTTTTAACCCCTCAGCCCTGCGCCGCTTAGCAGAGCTGGGGGTATTCATAATGTGGAGAGATAATGACAAAAAATTGACTGTACACGTGAGAACCATATCAAGATGAGACGAGATGGACTTCTCCGAGACGGATGGGCTGCGTGCCACGTTGGCTCCTAAAGATGACAGATATTGGTGTTGGGTGGGGTAGGGTGTTGGGGGTGGGGGGTGGGGGGGGGTGGGGGTATTTAGTCAGGGTGGGGATGGAGCAAAGACACAGGGGCAGGCTAATACACACTGTCAAGTGCATGGGTGCTGCCACTAAAAACGCTTTCCTCAGCGTTTCCTTTGAAATACACACGCCCCTGATGCCTTGCTCGCAGCCAAACGAGTGTGGATTTTGGAAAGCCCACTTGCTCATCTTGCTGTCGCTGCACACAGGGCTGTGGCGGAACGGAAGGATAAGATTGACTTCTCCCTCCAAAGCCATGTCCTCTGCGTGACCCTCTGGCTCTCCACGCTGGTGTGAGAGGTCAGGGGGCCGTCATAGTGCAGCCTGCTGCACACTGTGCACACCTTCAGCCCCAGTGATGACGACGATGATGACAGCGATGAACACGTCAGGGAAGCAGGAGAATTATTGCACATCATCCAGTCGGGGCAGACAGTAACCATTTAGCACTAAAACGTTCTTATATTTGAATGTAGCCAAAATCACAATTCCCTCTAACTTTTTATATTAACATTTAGTGTTTCAGCAGCAAAGCAACTCACATAGGAGAAAACCAGAGAAGACCATAAAATAACAATAAATACTGCTCTGCATTCTTCCAACCACAAAGAAAGTGTTGTGTAGTGTAAAGTGCAGGCTTTATAGACTATTGAAGAGTAGCTAGCAGTAGGAGAAGGACAAATAAGGTACTGTACCTCAGGCAACTTTAAAGTATAAAACGAGAAATGATCATTGGGATAATGAATGACAATGAATTGATCTACCATAATCAATTATTTTTATGACACACCATCTCCTATGGAGGCACAGTTTTCTCACATTTCAAAAAAGAAGGCAACAGCGATGTTTCTGTATTTCCATAATTTGCAACCTTTAATTATTTGCATCCAATGAGCAGCTACGTATCTCATACGCTGCAGCAGTGAACAGCTGTAACCACTGTATGAGGCACACAGACTGACCAGTTGTCCACACAGTTGTCCTCAGATGACCATTACTGTCACTGCTCACTTCCTGTAAAATATGGACAACCACACCAAGCAAAAGACAGGGTACAATTCATACATGCAATAAAAATAAAAGAGAAAATGTACAGTTATAGACACGTACAGTGTCTGGAGTGAATTTATTTTCTTTGAAATTTGAAGCGTGTCTTTTGCTCATCTTAAAAATAATATTTAACTGAAATTAAAAGAGCCACTAAAATTGCAGAAATAGCCCACAGAGTAATATAGCCTCTGTTTACACAGCTGCCCTGTGAGGCACTGCTTTTCTCCCACATAGATAAATATCCCTCTGCTAATAACATTAAGCACATTATTTACAGTTCGCCAGCCCAAGTTGAATTTACCCAATTAGTATTTTTATCCCTGTTATTTTAAAATCAATATCAGCTCTTGTCTTTCCCATTTTAAAGACGCCACACATTTCTTTATGTGTCACTGCGCAGGAAGCTAGACAGTTATCAAGGTCATTAAATGGCATTGCTGGGCTGGGAAATGGGTCTGTTTGTCTGTTTTGTGACGGAGCTAACTTTGCTATGGTAATCGGAGGAGAAAACACGCTGCGTAGCGATCCAGCGGTTGGAGATGGCAGCGGGAGGAGAGCATGTTCATTAGAGGGAGCGAGGCACGTTGAGGTGCATGTTATTCTGTCCTCGGCAGAGCTAGGATGCTGGAGAGGCTGCGAAAGGTAGCAACACGGTGTAGACCGAGTGTGCGGAGGCGCAGACTGTGTACGGCGGGGCTCTTGGGCTCCTTGCAGCCCTGCAGCGCAGACACAGGCACTGTGACGTGGCCCCTAAAATGCCAGGCCTGTGCTCTCTCTCCTGGCTTAGTGTTGAGGGAGAGTAAAACAAAATGGCCAAGGCTGTTTAAAGTAGGTATTAGCAGCCCTCAGGGGGAAACACTGCAACAGGGAGAGTTCAGGTATGTAGAAGCCCGGCGCAGACTAGTCAAGTGGACAGAAACGGAGAATTTGCTTTTTTTATTATTACGCGTCGTTGACTTTTGAGAATTTTTCCCGGTACTTCAGTTAACATTGTGATCGGAATATGTTCGGAGCAGCACTGCTTTTAAAACAGTGGTTTATCAAATGCTAATACACTGAAATGTCCCTTGTAATGACCAGGGCATTTCAGTTGAAAGGTAACTTGGCTTACTAGACTTCTTATATTAATAAAGAGGTTCGTTTTGACATAAAACTGTTTCAAAATACAGTAACAGCGATAAAGAACATTTTTAGACTAACTTATGTGATAATACAGTGTTTGCTGACTTTGACAGTGAGTTTAGAGGAGTGTGTATCACCATGATGTCCAGGTGCCTCACTCAACTCACATAGGTCAGTAAATTTGTTCTGTTCGAAACTTATCAGTGTTTATGAACTTTTTAATAAGTTTTAATACACCGAAATATCTCTTGTGAGGACCATGACCTTAATATTATAATAACTGAGAACTAACTTAGCTTAAATGACTTCTTAAATTAATACAGAGGTTTGTTTAACATAAAACTTAAATAACAATAATGAAAATGATGAACAATTGGTTTGTCACATAGTCTCTCCTGATTATATTGATCGTAAGACTTGGACACTGAGGTCAGAATTCCTCATATTTGATTATAAAAATTGTCAATAATTGTATTATTACTTTTAATCATTAGAATATCTCCCACTAATCCCCTCCATGTGCCAGGTGGCTACAGGTGTAAAAATGCTGCTTTGTCTTTTTCTCCAGTCTCGCTTTGTGTAAACTTTGATGAGCCGAATCGAAAAGCGATCATAGTTTACAGCCCAGTTTACGACTCATAAACAACACATTCATTCACTTTATCTGCACTGTTATCAGCCTGCAAGTGTAATTATCGATCAGTGCAGTTTTATGATTTCTTGCCCAAGCTGCTCCGGTTTGATGCTGCCATAGCAAAGCTGCCCCGATCCAGGACAATATGTTTGGCTGCTGAAGGGCTGCCAGAAGTGGTTGTTAGTTACAGTCAGGGCGCGTCCCTCTTTGGATAGGTTGTCCACTCTGAGGTCTGATATCAAATAGGTCCATAATTTCCTGCTTGTTCCCGGGAGAAACTCTTCCTCACTCTTTTTCCTCCTCCTCTTCATTCAAACTCCTGCAAGGAACAACAGGGTGAGTGAATTCTCCATCAAAAAAGCCTTAAAGTCTATTTTCCTGTAAAGAGGAGCTGATCCAGCAGTTGCGATGTCTCTGTAACTGTACCGTATTTAGAATATGTCTTCATATTTCTATATAACATCGTCTGACGTTTGATCTCTTCAGATTTTGTATTTTTCATGTGTCCTATATGAGCCTGGGTCAAAGTGTAGCTGAGAGAATCAGTGCTCTGCTCTGCACTTTGAGATTAGATGAACAAAACAGCACCCTTTATCACATTTTACAAATGCCCTTTGAACTAAATAACAATAAATGAATTCAAATACAATTATGCATTTACAAAAAACGAGCCATATTTTAAAGCAAGTTCCAAAATTATTTTTCTCAGGTTCGTCTCATACGATATATATTTCTGTCTGTACATAAGAAACAGTTGATATAAATTCAAACCCGAGAAACTGATTTTATTGCAGTGATGAACATTATCTGAGTTCATTTTAAAAAGTCAGACATGCTCGTACAGTTTTCTGTGGCTCAAATCTCTCTTTTTCAGCCTTAATCTAACAGCAAACTTGGGAAAAAAGTTTGTAGGAAGTAATTTCAACAAACTTTATCGAGAAAAAAAAAGAAAAAAGTTTTCCACAGCTCTCACTGTTTCCCTCAGGGAACAGACAAATGTGGCTTTATAAGGCAAACATGCTGCTGGAGTGAGTGTAATTAATTCTAAACAATTAGTAAAACAAAATTAAATAGTATATATATTTTTTTTTTTATACAACCGGCCTGTTAATTTCTTGCTTCAAATATCTTCTAAGAAACAAAAAAATGTGCTCTTGTCTTTTTTGCTGCATACTTACAAAATCCCTCTGACACTGTACAATGAGATTTCCACAAAATAAAATGCACCTGCATTTATAATGAGCTAAACATAAAAAATTAATTCATACACTGCCTGTAAATTATTATTTATTTTTGTTTTAATCTCTTTTTTATTGTTCATGGCAGCAGTGGCTGAGAAAGCAAAAAGACCCACTTCTAACTCCTGTTTTTTAGAAAATGAAGTAAATGTACGTTTTGTTATGAAATGCCCTCAACAGATTTAACTGTTACATTTTCTAAAAAGCTTGATTGTAATATTTATGAGCTTCACATGTTAACAAAAACTTTGGAATAGCTGCTGTGTGATTTTTACACTCCTCACACCACCATGAACTTGACCTTTAGCGAAGCACAGGCAAAAAAAACCCATAAAACTCTGATATTCCTCTAGTTGGATTAAATTGTTATTACCAGGCTATTTTATTTTTTGAAAAAATTGCACAAATCATCCGATCACAAGCAGTAGCTCCTGTGATCCTGAGCATGGTTTCATTCCTTCATCCTGAGGCATTCCTGCCTCTGTGGACACGTAGGGTTAAGTGACATTTTACTTTTACCTCTCTGCCGATGCAAAAAGTGATGTTTGAACAGCGTGGTCGAAGGAGTTTGTGCAGAAATTCTCCCTGTCTTGCCTTGCATCATATGATCATCTGGAACATCGATACTGCGCATGACTTGCGTCCACCATTTTGTGATGAGAACATTATTGCACATGCTCCCATTTTATGAACTTCAGGAGGACACGTGCTTTTAACTCGGACGCCTTTAGAAAAACAATGCATTTTGAACCCGGGCGCATTCGATGAGCCGGTCACACATGTTGGAAATGTTTCCCTGGTTATTTTCAGTACAGATATAAGCAAACATCCCTCTTTTTTTCTTTTTTTTTCGAACCAGAGTGCCGGAGTGCATTAGCATGGACCGGTGCTGATATTCTGTCATTTCTTCATGTTTGTCCAGACGACAATTATTTTTTCAAGCTGTGCTGCATCTTGTGGTGCTCTTCATTTATTCTGTCTGTCTGTCTGTCTCTGTGCGTGTGTGTGTGTGTGTGTGTGTGTGTGTGTGTGTGTGTGTGTGTGTGTGTGTGTGTGTGTGTGTGTGTGCTCAAGCAGGGAGCCGAAAGTGGTGGTGGTCACAGTCGGCTGCCTGAGGTGACTGCAGGGGTCAAAGGGCAGGCTGTGTTAATAAGACGTGATGTGCTGCCCTGGGACCTTAGTCCCATGAGGGATAACCCCCTAATCGGTGTTAGTTAATGTGTTAGTAATCTTTACCTTCTTAAAGCAAACAGCAGCGGAGCATTCAATGGGCCCGCTTGGCCTACCGTGTAACGCTTTTGACCCCGGGGTCATGGCCTTTGTTCCCCGCTCGATGGGGAGTGCCCTCAAAGGTCTCGGGTGTAATAGAGAAGTTGTTTAGACACGTGCGGGGCTTAAGCAAGACCACCTCACAGACCCCGCTCCTGCTCCTGGAGAGCGTAAAGTCTTCACTCGTGGCGAAGGTGTACTTTTGTGGTTAGCTTTTATCCCCCTGAATAAGTCCATTAGAACATGCATGTGTGTTTTATGTGCCACATGTCATGTCTACTGTGTTGATGTAGTGGTGGAGGTGGTTGCTGACCAAGCACAGAGCAGCCCCTCCAATCCACCACCACCCCCTCCCAACCGCCGCCCCCTACCCCAGCCCTCCTAAATGCCTCCTTGATGTTTGCAAATCACAACGTGCAATTTCATATTCTCTCTCCCCACAGCTCTCTGCAGTGTTTCCTGTCGCCATGGACAGAGAGCTCGAGAAAAACGGCTTTATTCTAATGTGTGCTTGTCTGTTCCCTTCACATCAGTGGAGCAGTGTTTTCCAATGACTGACACTAAAATATGTGTTTTCCTGACTCGTGCTGACGGTAAAGTCTAATCAATGTACATCTAAAAGTTTATTCAGCACCACATGATTTATACTGTAGAGTAATTCTGTGTTAAAGACTTAAATTAATATTTAGCAAAATTATTCTATAGACATATGTCTGATGGCTATATTTCCCTCTGAACAATATCTCAATATATTTTTCCACTATGTGGTATTGTAAATATGCTCCTATAATAGGTTTCCATACATTATACGAGGCTTTTTGCAAAAATAATAGGCAGTTAAGACAGCTACTGCCTTAAATATTTCACTGAGGCAGAGTCCATAACATGGCGGCGGCTGCCATTTTGTTTCACATCGTATTATCAATCGGCCTGATCGACTGATTCTCTATCACACAGATGTTGTAGCTCTGTGCTGCACAGCAGTCGCTTTTCTGTGCTTATTTTCTCTCCGTTTGTAAACCAGAGGGCTGATACATTAAGATAACAAAAACAATAATTTTATTTGTTGATTTCATGAGACATTATATTATTATTTGTGAAAATAGTGACACCCACCCCCCTGTTTTTTTTTAGCAGTGGATTTAGACAAGGACACAATTCTGTCTTCGCCTTAAAAAGTCTGATTCTGCTCTAAAATAATCTACAACTGAAACGCAATCGATGACCGGGGAAAACAGCAAAGGAACAATGTTGAGGGCTGTAAGAGCTGGCAGGCGACTCCGAAACAAAAGCGTATCCTCAAATGAACTTCATGCCATGCAAATTGCAGTATGCACACGAAGCATGAGCACACAAAGTGTGCCTCTCCAGAGCAGCTACGTTTAACGCTTGGAAGGCACACACCTTCCGTTTCCCCCCCTCTCCACATTATTCCCAAATAAGGTCTCTTAACCTATACGCATTGTAGCTTTATACATTGAGGCCGTCATGAAGTCAGAGTTTCTCAATTGGTTAAAACGCATGGCGAGATGTGACGTACGTCTGCACTCCTTCTAATAGGATTCTATAGCTCGTGCCAGTGTAGACTCCTGAACCCAGCTCAGATCTAGTTTAGGGAAGCGGAGCAGAGAACAAACAAATTGCAGTCCAGCCTTTTTCCGCATCAAAGATGCTTTAAATAACACGATCATTTTTCCCTCTGCCTGCCTCGCACGTCTGCCGCGTTAGGGCCACCTGTGTTTTATATTGAAACCTGTGGAGCAGAGAGACGTGCAGAGGGGAGAATCGTTCTGGTGGAGAATCCAGCCTCTGTGCTGCTGTAGGGAGAAAAGGGAGCCGGCGAGGAGCAGGGTGGTGGCCGTGCTATGAAAGCAGCTCTCACAAACTGTGCAGCCTGAAGCAGTAGCAGCCATGTTAGACAAATCTGCGTCAGCCCGAGCCCCACTAATAACGCAGTGCCCTCCAAAACCAACAGAAAGTTTTCACAGAGTAAAAGTAAGAAAAGTTTAACCCCCACCTTTTTTTTCTCTCATTGTGTCTGCTAGGCATGTAGTCCCCTCTTGCCCTCTTTAACTCAGCAGTTTATAAAGCAGAAATGCAATGAAAATAGTTCCTCAGTAACAGACACACTTTACATATCTCCTTCCTCCTTTTCTTTCCTTTTAGAGCTCCTGTAGTTCAAGGCCGAGGGGAAAAAGTTGAAGCCACGAGCTCTGCCTTTGCAGATTTTAGAACCGGAGCCAAAAGAGGCAGGAAGTTGTTGTACAATAGCGTTACAGTAATCTGCCACAAATGGAAAAAGCCAAATGCTGATCGCCGAGTAGCGAAGGTGGCAGAACAGAGGCAGAAAGAGGGAGGGAGGGACAGAAAGGGAGAGAAAGAGAGCTAGCGTGTGTGTGAGAGACAGACGTTACAGCAAAAAATAATCAATACAATCTAAGATGGTGGAAACGGCCATTCTGTTCAGGTTCTCCCCCTCTGGTTAACTCCTTGTCTAAAGCTCCCCTGTTTTTAAGCCGGGGCGAATCAGCATCTCGGCGGGGGTTTTCTAGACATTTTCTCTGAACTGTTGAATGAGCTTTACCGGGCAGGCGGCAGCTGTTTTTCCTCGAGGAAAAGCAGCAAAGTCTCACCCAAAAATGCTTATCAACCTTTTGACTTTGTGCCAAAATAGCTGCAAGGGTTCAGCTGCAGCGTTCAGCCTCGCTTTGTGACAGAGCCGGAGCGGGGAGGAGGGTCCTCACCGTGCGTTCTTTGCCACATGTTACTGAAATAAACACTGTGGAAAGCTTATCTTTTTCCTGTGTGTGCATATGTGTGTGTGTGTGTCTCTGTGTGAATGTGTGTGTGTGTGTGTATGCGCGCGCATCTGGTCTATTCTGTGCATTCACGCCAGGCACTGTGGCATGCTAAAGAGTTAATGCACTCGGAAAGTGTGTGCTCCTTTCAGAGCGTGCTCCCAAGACTGTTGCAGTGACGAGAGCGGGCGCTACAGTAAGAGAGCAGCTTAATAATTCAGCCCGGGCTCTCAGAAGTGTTGCATATTTCAGGGGGATCCTCCAGCAGGGCTGTCCACTCGCCTCTCTCCCGTCTGCGGATTCTCCTTTTTCCCCCCTTTGCTTTTCTTTTCACTAGTTGATATAGTAGCTGAGGTACTGTATAGTGTATCCCAGTATGGCGTGGACGTGTGCACACTGCGTCTGCGCACTGCTGGAGGAGTGGATTTCTGTGTCATTCTTCCTCCTCCACCCCTCCCACATTTAGTGCTCTCCACCCTCCCACTCTCCCTCCCTCTCTCTCTTTCCTTCTGTGTCTCCGTCTCCCACCCATCTTATGCGCCCTCCCTTCCTCCCCTCTCTTCCTCCCTCCCTCCCTCCCTCCCTCCCTATTCCCCCCCACCCCCTCCTCCCTCCGTCTCCAGTGCAAATACAGTTCCTTGCCGTGTTGGACATGTGATGAAAAAGTGACTGGTTCGCGCGCTCCGCCGCACCTCCTATTTCATCATCAGCCGAGCATTTCTTCCCTTCACTGTGCGCTCGCTGTCTCCTCCTCTCTTCCTCTCTCTCTCTCGCTCTCTCTCTCTTCTTTTTCTCTCTCTGTTTCGCCTGCTCCCCTCTTTCTGCTCCAGCCACACACAAGGGGGAGACTTAAGCTCCGCGAGGGGAAAAAAAAAAAAAAAAAGAAAAAAGTCTGCTGCTATTTCTACAGTCAGGGCCTCCCCACAGCCCGCCCTTCCATAGACGGAGCTCTTTTTTTTTTCACTCACTACTAGCTGGATTTTAACCCTCTGCCTCCAACTAGCTGCACAGCAGCTCTGCAAAACCTGGCAACAAGTTGCTTTTAGGGGCCTTTTCTCACTTTTGGCGCAGCGGTTTTTGCATCACTTTGGATTTTGCCAGTTTTTTCCCACTCTTGTGTATTTTGTTTTCCCTCAGTGTGCCACTTCTTCTCATTTTTTTCCACGTTTGAGGGGCTTCCAGTAGTATTTATTTAGTTTCTTCCTTTTTTTTTTTTTTGGATGGTAAATCGCGAAGGTGGTGTTTTCGCCATGTGATGGGCCTTGTTCCACCTGGAGTGCCTGGGCGCCATTTCTGACGGGTAACCTGCTTGCGGTGGGCTCGTGGTCTGGATGACCACTGTGGATGACAAGCAGCTAATGTGACCAGAGCATGGTACACATCTGCGTTTTAAAAGACACGTCCTCCTGCGGCCGCGACGGGCGTGAATTGCTCGCACGTCTTGGTCCTCAGCCTCTGTCTCTCCTGCTATTTCCTTCCCATGTCCTCTTCCCATGTCCTCTCTCTCTCTCTCTCTCTCTCTCTCTCTCTGTGTGTGTCTGTCTCTCGCTCTGCCTTGTTCTCTCTCTTTCACACCGACTCGCTCTCCCCTAACAGGAGAGTGAGTGCTGTGCTGAGCCGGAGCTCTTTCTGGGACAGGTGCCAACTGCAAACAAAAGACATTAAAAGGCAATAAGAGGCGAAAAAAAAATGTAATTGCGAAATTTCAAATTGCAGTGGAATGTCAGAGGTAGCTTTGCATGCGGTGGATCTATACGCCGACTTTGTGCGATCAGTGCACGTTGTTCGAAGTATTAAAAACTGTTTTTTTGCGATGGAGGTTATAGGTAAAGCAAGGGTTTTGAATACTTTGCCACACTTATTCTAGTGAAGGCATTTGAGTCGGGAAGAGGGAGGGAGTAATGTGGGAGAGCAGCATATAGACTGCTGAATTATTCATGTGCCCAGCCAAGGCAGTGACTGGACTGGTTGTGCTATTTGCATGCATCAGACATGCTGTTTGTCTGTTTGCTAACATTCCTCATTCAGAGACTTGTTAACCAGCAGACGAGCTTAGCCGGAGCCTTGCAGACAGCCTCATGGTCTCCCATTGTTTCGGGCCTCCCCAGACCTGGACCCGGCCGGTGGCAGGCAAAGCCGTGCTGCCTCCAATTGGAGGCTTAGACTGTGGCTGCTGGAGGGAGAGGGAGCCTGGAGTGGAGTCTGAGGCTGGGACTCAGCTTCACAGCTGTGCAGGGAACAGTCTGAGGGAAGCTTATGGCTTTCTCTTCTCCTTGACAGAGATGTGGGATCAGAGCTGTGATGAGCTGCCGGATCTCGCATCCCGAGCGGACTTGCTTTGCAAAATCGGTGAGTAACATCTCCTTTAATACGTGTGCGCTTTTCGATGGAAGTTTATTTGTGTGTTTACGTCTTTCAGCATTCGATGTTTAGCGGCCACGCTTGTGCAAATAAACGTTTGATGTAGTTGAGGTTCTTGCACAAAGTTTCTTTTTACTTGGGTGCGCATTTATATGGCGAAATATAGAGCCCTACATGCTCGTGCAGTTCAGGAACATGGCACCTACATACAGAGAAACAGAGCTAATCCCTCAACTTTGAGAACGATTTTCGGTAACTTTTCGCAGCCCCATGAAAGACAAAATCAAAAGTTATTAATAGCACTTTGATTGCTGCCAGGATAATCCTGCTTCGTGGTAATCAGTGGATGAGTGGAAGGCCACAATTGTGGAGGTATTTCATATGAGTGATGTGGTCCGGGCTAAGCATGTACTGTATGAAAAGAAGTACATGGTGTACTGATCGTTTTGATCGGTTTAATGCTACTGAAAGCTTGATAATCTGCAAAATTTCAACAAGGAGATGCTTCTTTCGAATTAATAGCGTGTTATTCGTGTTTTTTGGGTCGTATTTGCCAATCTTGTATTACACTGCAGAGGACAGAGAAGGAGGTATATATCATACAGTCTATCAAATCGTCCATTTGCGATGTATTTGCTATTGTGATCGTTAGCGCTGATCGCATATTTTTACGTCAATCTGGATTTTTTTATGCAAATACGTCATTTCAGAGGATTTTCGCAGAGACATGTGTATGGCAAGTCTATCTTAAAGTTAAAATAATTTTATTCCTGTATACGAAAGCGTTCCCTTGTTTCGCTTGACAAAACCTCAATAAGCAATAAAGCGACTTCATTCATAAAGCCGAATTCCAAAAAAATCGACTGAGAGAAGAGTAATATTACTGTAGCTGCCTTTCTAATTAATATTATTAGTAAAATCTTTTGAAAAAATGTTAAGTGACTGTGGTCCATTTGACTCTGTCAGGTAGTCAGTAGTTAACTTTATTGTAATTAAGGGAAATTAAGCGAACTTGCTCAAATTAGGCGTTTTTGTGATAATTTACCATCCGCAGGTTTAATTTCTAATATTGCCTGTGAGGGGAGCCTAATGTACAGTAATCACTATTTATAAATGCTCCCTAAATCAAAATTATCACCAGTTGATACCTGAACTCCTGCTTTTTTTGGCAATTTTGTGCAATGATTTTGTAAAAACGTGCTTGGATGTATGAAGACATGAGACATTTTTTATTTTTATTATTATTCTGAAGAGCAAATCCAACCCGATATTCCTCAAAGCCTGAAGGTGATTCTGCTTTCACATCCACCTTTTTTTTTTTTTCATACACAGGTGTTTATGTTCATTCATACGAATATAAGCCCTGCCTAACTAGCAGTGGACACATGGTTTTGGCTGGCAGAGTATCACACTACTCCACCCCTAAGGCCTTTTTGGCAGTGGATGGCAGGGGTCCAGGGGAAGGTTGCATGTAGTGAGGCAGATGGCAGGGTGAGGAGGCTCTGCAGTATTTTCTCTCTTCTCTGTAAAAGTATACCTGACCAATCCAACAGCCTGGCTCAGCCCACAATAAGGCATTCTGTGCACTCCAGCTTTACTGCAGCTACACAGCAAATACAGCAAAGCCAGTACACACACACACACACACACACACATGCACACACACACACACACACGCGAATACATGTGATTCCAAGTACCCAATCAAAAGCACGTATTCACATGTCTAATGATAATTTTCTCCGCTCAGGATATCAGATAACAACACCTTTTTAACAATAGTGACAATATTTTATGTGTTTCTTTCTGTTTTTGTTCTCTCAGTGTGTGTTCTCAGGCTTGGTGTGTTAAGTGTTAATTCCTTTGAATCTGTACGACAGTCAAATCCCTGCTCTTACAGGTTTTTAACCAGCGCGTACATTTTGTATATTTTCTGTCTATTTTTTCCGTTTCGGGTGTCTGCACACAGGCAGCAGTGTTTGGTGGATGCAGTGAGAAAGTGGAGCTCTGGGGAGCTGCAGGCCACAGCCACAACAACAAGTTCCCAAAACTTGAACTTGACTGTGGCCTTGAACTTGAAGGAGAAATTCTGATTTTTTTTTTTTTTTCAGAATAGTTTTTTTTTCAACTTTCGGTAGAATGCATCAGGTGACATTGATAACTTTAAAAAAAGCTCATCTCACAACTTTTTGGTGCTTAGAAATGTATGTTAAAATACCCTATTATACTCTGTCTAAATTCCATGTATTTTTAGGAAAAATGTACGGTGCTTGCAATGATTAGAATTATTACCACCCGTATTTTAGCCTTTTTTTAGAAAATAGCATGAATTATTTGCTTCTTATGGTCTTACACACTGCTTTGTTTAGGCTCTGTTGATTTAAACATGTAAGTTTTACATTAAAGCTCAATTTCTGAAATGAGAGATTACCACTAAAAAAATCTACACCGTTTTGTGTTTTTTTAAAAATATAAATATGTATATTTAAGATTTTTAAGTTGAGACATCAGTTGCAAAAAGGAATTTCTCGCAAAGAAAATGTTTTTTTTCATGTCAGAAGTTTGGATGTACAGGAAAATATGTGATTTTCTTTTTCTAACAGTTTTTGAAAATACACCATAAGAATATAAGTGTGTGTGCGTGTGTGTGTGTGCGTGTGCGTGTGTGTGTGAGTGTGACTGCGAGTGTGTGTGGTGTGTGTAAGACAGAGCATTCATATACTTGTTTGTGTGTGTGTGTGTGTGTGTGTGTGTGAGAGAGAGAGAGTGTGTGTGATGTGTGTGAGTGTGTGTAGTGTGTGTGACAGAGATTGTGCGAGTGTGTATGATGTGTGTGTGAGGCAGTGCATGCATTTACTTGTGTGTGTGTGGTGTGTATGAGTGTGTGTGGTGTGTGTGAGAGTCCATGCATATACTTGTGTGTGTGTGTGTGTGTGTGTCCACTTCTGCTGATTATGGTAAAACGTACATCTTTTAGATAATATTTAAACTTTGACAATAAGATTACAAATTCATCCCATCATTTTTCTTTGGGGCAGTGCCATCAATTTCTTTTTAAATTGTATTATTTATTTATATTTTTTTCCTCAAACTACATTTCCCAGCGCTTCATAACACTTATCCAGTTATGTCCTTAGAGTAGTGTAAAACACACACACACACACACACACACACACACACACACACACACACACACACACACACACACACCGTCTGAATTCCATTCATTTCATTTCATATGATCTCAATTGCTCTTATAATCAATTATATTGTCAGCACCAAAGAGCAGGATGCAGATAAAAGGCACTGGAATATAAAATCTTATTTCACACAACGTTACCTCACGTGGTGTAATATTATTATTTAGTTGTGTAATGTCATGTAACGTAACTTTTGTAATCTCACAGTTCCTGGTGTGGATTTGAATGCACCCTGTGCTCTGTGTGGTGGAGCGCCACTGTATAGACTACTGTACATCTCCACATCAGAGAATCTCTGCCAGACGCTTTTCAAGTGTTGAGTATGTGGTTTCGGTCATGTGCCAGTACTCAGTGTATTCTTACTGGTGCAGCACACAGTGAAAATGAGTCATTCACCAGTACAACACAGCAATAAGCCACCAATACACTGCTTCATTTGTTAAGTGGATAAATTGGTATTTAAGATTATGTGATTTTGTTTCATTTATGAGCTCGCTGTGATGTTGTGAATTCCATCCAATTTCCTCCTGGCTAATATGAAATCCAGATTGGAGTGGTGAATGGGGGCCAAGTGAGCACTCACTGTAAATATATTTTTCTGCCATAATAATGAAGCCCCTTTTATTTCTCCCACTAAAAGTGTTTCAGTGTGCTGTTTTAAGTACAATTAAAGTGAAAAGCCGGGCATAATGAAAATTCTATTGCATGTCAGAGCTCTGTGGAGGACTGTCAGGCTTAAGGCTTTGATTGACATACTGTTCAGTAATGAGCTATGCATGTGCAGTCCTATAAGACTGCATTTAAAAATCTATATACTTAATAATCAAACGCGAGTATAAAGTACTTATAACTATGTGGAATTCTTATATTCTTTTTTTTGTGAATTACATTTACATGCAGTGCCTTTTCTGATTACAGGACAATCTGATTTCGCTGTACTAATAGTATGAAGCAGGTGGAAAATGCTGTGCTCTCCCTGACAGGATTTTAACAGATGTACAAAGTCACTTAACACTGTGCAACAGGTTATAAGCAGGTCACTGCTTGTGGAAATTGAGCTTCCTCAGTAGAGCTGCTCATCTTGGGGTCACAGTGAGACATTTACTGAAATTTTGCGATAGCTCGATCGCTCGCGCTGTGTTTGCCTTCGGCATTGCCAGTAAGCAGAAAAACCTGTTCACGTTTCCTCCGGGTAAAACGCCGGCCTCAGATCCTGGTCGGATCTTTGTGGTAGGAGCTGGCCTGGCTCCCTGTTAGCCTCCTGCTCTGTGGAACGTGGGGGAGCAGATGAGTGGATCTACAGTGGCCACTACAGGCGGTACACACACAGGCTCGGCACTACAGTACAGTGGGAAGTAGGCCAGGCCTGAGAACACAGGCCGGAGGATGGACAGAGAGGCAGAAACCCTCATATGCGCCTACACGTGCATATGTGGTAGATTTTTGTGGTTTCGTGTTGCACATGTGGCACAATTATTGCAAAAACAGCAGCGATTTCAAGGCTCTAAACAAAGGAATCACGCTCCCAGATTCTACTGCTCGCACACTCACTTCTTCACATGCGGGCCAAAGTATCTGAACCTGCTTTTCCTCACTTCTCTTGCCACTCATTGAAGCCATTAGTCCATTGCGCCGACGGCTACTGAGGATTCGGGGGCCATTTTATTCACCCTGTATTAATCTGGATGTCAGCTGGGAGTGTCACATGAAATCTATCCACAAAAACCACAGCAACTCCACAGAGACGGCGCGCACAGTCATAATGACATAATACCGGGCTGGGGGAGAGTTTCAGAGGTGACAGATGATGTAGATTTTCCTCCCCTGGGCCCCCCCCCCCCCACCTTCTTTCCCTTCATATGTTCTGAAACAAGAGCAGCTTATAGCTTCACCTGGTCGCTCTGTGATCACTGAGCGGAGTTTATTATTTTATGACACACTCCTTTTTGAATGGCGGCTTTCTTGGGGGAATTTGTCTACTTAATACTGTCTTTGCCCTTTCTCAGCCATTGGGTGACATCACTAGCCGTGCGTGTTGGTACTTTACAGGCTTTTAATAGATGTTGTAACATACTTATTAATGCCTTATTCTGGGGAGAGCAGTTGTAGAATATGCTCATTAATTTGTAATGACTGAGAAAGAGCCAACATGCTGTTAATATGCATGCTGATACACGTGACAATGGGCACCTTTGTAAAGTGTTACGGCCCATGTAATCAATACGTGTCTCAGAGACTCTTGAGTTCATGGCGTGCAGCGTCATGTGCAAGCGTCTCTGCGTGCACAGCGTCAGGACAGATACTTGTTTTATGTACCTGCCAGGCAAAGCGATATTCCAGATAACGCTGAGCTGCGCCCACTCAACTTTTCTTTTCCAGCGCTCATATATTTCTCCAGCTTTTGGCCTCCGCTGTCGCCAAGGCAATTTAGTCATAGAAAAAGTGCAGAATCAGCGAAATTGTTCCACTTGGAGGTAGTGCTTGGATGTGTTGAAAGGCCTCGCCTGCAATTCTCCGACTATCAAAATACTGTAAATCCCTTCCCTCACCTCACCCCTGCCTCGTCACTTTCTTGCTCTTCATCGGCTTTGTTGGCCGCGTATGGCGAAACTCTGGCCCGAGCTGTCTTTGTTACTCACTTCAGTTCAGAAAAATTAACTTTGAATATACTGTGTGCTTTTGATGTGTCATTACCCACATTTTCTATGACTGATTTGACTGCAGTTTTTTAGTTCTGCTTTCCACTGCGTGATTCAGAACTCCAGTCATGTTTATATACTCAGATTTCCTCGTCTAAGCAGCTCTGTAAAGGTAGAGAGACACTTCAAAAGGTCAATTATAATTGTTAAAGGAAAACGGTTTATAAAAAGCTACAGCGTTATTGTGCTTTCTTGGATTATTTGCCTCTATCCATGTGGTGTGTACTTGTGTTGTTGACTATCTCCCTACTTGGCACACACAGACACACACACACACACCCGCCCAGGCTCCATGAGTCATCAACATGCATGTACACACAAACAACACACACGCACTCGCGCACACAGAGTGCAGTGAGTGCACAGCTCGGACATGAATCTCCCTTCACGGGTTGGAGGAGTTGGGTTACTCATGAGCCCATAAACATGTGCTGGCGGCGCTCCAAGGCACTGCACTGTAATTACAAACGTTAGAAACAATATATAAAAGACCCTTCCCCGGCAAGGCCGTGTCCTGCGCTGCAATTAGCGTCCTTGCACAGAATTATCACCCTTCAGCAGCCGCCGCCGCCGCGCTGAGTGGTGGGTTTTAATTGGCAGTGTCCTCCTCGGCCTGCTGGAGGACAACTCTCACATCTGCCCGCGTCTCTATCGCCCTCTTCAGTTTCCTGCAATCTGCGATCCCGCTAATGAAGACTAACTACCTCTGTTTTTTTTGTTTTTTTTCCTTTCCCTTTGTGGCGTTTCACCTCGGCGCGATGGTCCTGGAATCGCACCACGCCCACGCGCGTGAGGGGGATAACACGGGCAGATGTCAGAAGCCGCCTCGTACATTAATGCAGCGCAGTCTGTACGTGCCCTCATGTGTGAACGTGAACATACTGTGCCGCATGTGCAGAAAATCACTTATTATGCTCACAAGTACACGCATATGCGCTACTTCACCCACGCACATGACACCGTGGGCTTTCAGTAACACAGTGTGCCAGAGTGTGTGCACGTATGCAGCGAGTGGGTGCTACTGGGCAAGGCCGAGGCCGCGGCGGAGCTTGTGTGTTGGTGTTGGGTGAGCATGCGGCAGTGAGAGTTGGCTGCTGTACAGGCCAGCAGAGAGGGTGCGGTGTGTTACATGTTCCACTAATGAGTTTCCTTGGCCAGGGAAGACCGTGGGGCGAGCTTATTAGTAAACAGGCTGCAGAGAGGAGGCCCTGCAGCCCTCTGCCGCTGCCGCCACTCTCTCTCCCTCTCTCTCTCTCTCTCTGTTTCTGCTTTTCTCTATTGTCTCGCTTCCCCTCTGTTTCTATCACTGTAAATTGTCTCTCCTGTCAACCCTGCGAGTCTCACTGTCTGTCTGTTTTTCTCTGTCTATCCCTCTCTCTCTCCCTCCTCCTCCTCCTCTTCCTCCTCCTCCAGGCAGTGAGATGGATTTTTGACTTCAGCCACAGAGACAAACAACTTGGCCAACAAGTGAAAGCATGGACAGACAGACTGGCGATTGCAGCAATATCGTAAGTACCATAATGTATGGTAAATTGAATATGTTGTTATTTAAGGGGTGTATCGTAATGCAGATGTGTTGTCTTACATTTCATTTAACGAGGTGAAGTCTGTAATTAGATGATGCATAACTTTCATATGGTGTGTGCACGGCATGCAACTTGCTCCGTCTACATCCACTGTATTTCCCCTCTCTCTCGCTGAGACTTATTATGATGCGAGTCTGCATTAGATTAAATCGTAATAGCTGTGTGTTGTGCCTTCAGCCAATGTGAAGGGCCAAGTGGCTCCAATGGCTTGTTAGTTCAATAGATTAAAAAAAAACATAACAAAACAAAAGCAAACATAATCTTGATTGCACATGCACTGAAAACACTCAGGGTGTAATCTCAGTTGTCCACTAGACGCAGAAAGTCTTGACTCTCTCTGTGCCTGGGCCTGGATCTGTTAGAAAATGGCTTCCACTCTGTGCCTCCCAGCTCTCAGCTACCCGCCGCCATTTTGTGTATCGCTGCCAACGTAGTCAGGTAGCTGGATGAGAGGGACACAGTAAAAGTGGGGGAGAAAGAGCGGGTGCTGCAAAAATGGAGAGGAGCGTCAGAAATCGGAGAAAAGAGGTGCTCCAATGTACAAACGCAGAATACCAAATGTGTCTTTCTCCTGAGAGCTTTTTAATTGTTGCCGTCTGACTGCTTACAAACCAGCAGCCCCCCCCTCTGGACCCTGCCCAGCTCCTCTCCTCAACGGGCTGACCTTGGGTGGACGCCATGAACCGTTCTTTTCCATCGGGGCAAATGTGCTGGCAGGGCCCACAGCTGCATGACCCCCTGCCACCCTCCATCAGTCCTCCCTCTCTCCCACATAACGGCCCATAGTAACACAACCTGCCTGCTTATAGCACTCCGGAGCACAGCACATGGGCAGACTTTAATGTGTGCTCGTGTACCTGTCTCCACCCTAACCACAGCGCGCTGTTCACTGTTGCTCCAGCCCCAGTTGTGCCTGTATCATGTGCACTCAGAAACCCCAGGCCCCACCCTGTAACCTCTTGCTTCAGCAGCTCGCTGCCTGCGGCTCTGGAATTCTGCATGTGCCAGGCATTTGATTACATGTGCAGATGTTATTAAAATCCTCCATTCCTCTGACCCCAGAAGAACAGATACTAAATCAGGCTTCCAGTAGGTGTACGCTCCCGCGTCTCTGTTGACCAGTGCTAAACATACCTGCGTGCTCACGCAAAAAAAGCATGCAGCTTTTTAGAGAACACAGTGGGAGAGTAGAGAGGGAAAAAATATGTAAAGAGTAAGAAAATTACATGTTAGTGAGCATATTTGCCAATTGACCTACAATTTCGTAAAAATGAAATAATAACCGTTTGCCTTCTTGGAACAGATTCAGTTAACAGAGCAGTATCCATCTGCTCCACAGTGATTTTATCACATTACCCACGGCTTTTTCACAGTTTTATGGAATTAGCTTCTAAGTACTGAAAATAGTTTGTCTTCACAGAGCGATGATAATTCCTTTCAATATTCCTGGTAAAAAATGTTGATGTTTGTCTCATAAACACACAAAGAAACTGCCATTGCAACTGGTCATTGGGGTGAAACGTATTGACGGCTTTACTCTTACAAACGGCACACGAGGTTCATGGGGTGGTATATCTGTGTATGGCTTCAAGTGATTGTGTATAAACTTCTGCATGGTATCAGTGTGTATCTTTGCCGGCATGTCACTGATTTAGACGCTAGGTGCAAAATATAGCAGTGGTCCCTCCAGCCGTAAGACCTGGCCTATTTAGGCCTGTGACAGACAAGCGCTCATTGAGACAGACAGTCAATGGCTTTGCTCACAGTTCAGAATGCACTCTGTCCCCTTTGGCTCCCTGCTCCTTAATCTGGCCGTGTGTTTGCATATGGGACAGAGTGGCCTCCATATTGTGTTTGTGGAATGAATTATGAATGCTATTACATAACCATAGCCTGTTTCTAGGGCATATCTCTACAGCATCTACCCAGAGACCAAAGCATGAATACATTTACCCGTCCTAGACCTCTTCGAAATGATACTGTGAAGCCTGCCTGCATTTGTTTATGGTTATATAGAGCAGATGGCCCTGCAACATGGTCACATATCACACAGCGGTAGCCGTGCTCACACCATCACACATACAAACGCTTATAGGCGGCGATATAGGACGATTTGAGCGAGACTCAAATCCACAGAAGTTCATTCATTATTTTTCTATAATTCGCAGAAGGGAAAGCATTAAATCTCTTTATCAGAGCACATTACTGTATATTATCCTTCATGTTGGCAGCGAGCCTGGAACTATAGGCACCGGCGCTAATAACTTGCTGCCAAATCAAGCTCCTCAGTGCTAACGGTTCTGTATTTACAGCCTTCGCTTTCAGCTGTAACTGCAAACCTCTGTAGTGAGTGTGACTACAGCCAGCTGTAGCCTGGGGGTAACAAGCTCTTCAAGGTTACAAGCTGTACAGATCCCTGTCTGCCTGCTCCGGCCCTCTGTCTGTCAGCTGAAGTTCATATCCAGGCAGAAAGGTATTTGTCCCACCCTCTAAATATAGCTGGCGACAGATGCAGCTCGATGGGGCACTGCCCAGGCTGAAAGGGGCTCCGCAGGCAGGCCACAGCAGAGCTGGGCATGCAGACGTGTCAGGACTATGGACTTCTCCTAATAGACGGGGGTGGGGGTGGGGTGGGGGGGGCTTACAGGTCACCAGCAGCCACATGGCAGCGCACGTTTCACCAGCCTCCATTAGCGTGGCGGCACAAAGACTGAGCCCAGGAATCTTCACACAGGGAAAAAATAGTCAATATGCGTATAATGCCGTTTATGTGATGTGTATTGACATTTTGGGTCAGTCTTTTTCTGTCCGCTCAGACAGAAAAGGTTCTGGATAAAAACGTCTGTTATTGTACTTTGTGAAACGTGTTGTCCAGGTCAGACTTACAGCGCATACATGTGATTAATTTATCACAACCTTGCACCTTGTGCTTCTATTAGTATTGCAGTACAATCCTGGAGTCAGGGCAGCAGTAGATGGCCTTCAGTGTGTGCTTTGCTGTATGTATTACACCAAGATTATATTTTTACCTGCAGCGAGACATGTTGAAAGCCATATTAGCCTTTCAAAAGATATGACACCAAAAGGAATGAGGTGAAGGTTAAGAGTGTCTCAGAAGGAATTTTACATTTAAAAAACATTGAAAATCCATTTTTAAGCTTCCTTTGATTAGTATGGATTAATACAACTGTTTTTGCCTTTAGTAAGCTTTAAATAGGCTTGACTATCATGAGGGCTAATGAGGAGGTTGATTTACACTGTTAGAATAGTGTGTTTTAAGGTGTCCTCATATGCATATGTAATAAGATACCTACCGACAAACCCCCTTTAAAATAAGAAGTGACCATGTAGACCTTTCCATAAGGCTGTGCCCTGCTGTGCATCCTGCAGCCTTGCTGTGTTTGTGTGCATGCATGTCTGTGTATGTGTGTGTATGTTTCCCTGCGTCCATGTGACTGTATGCTGCGTGTGAGAGATGAGAAGCAGCTGGCAAGGTAGGGCTGAGTGGTCTGAGCGACCCCTGCTGCGTGCCCTGTCATTACAATGATTGGGGTCGTTTTTTACCTCTAAAGATGGGGCCGGGGGGCCGCGCTGGGATCGGCTCGCTCTGCCTAATCCTGCCCTCTTCACCTGGCATGTTTATGGCTCTGCTGGGGGATGGAGGGACGGAGGGACGGAGGGGGGTAAAGTCACTGGGGCCGGTTCATCTCACAGCCTGACAGGCAGACACACATATTATGCGCGTAGGCGTGAGTGCAAACGCACTTCATCATGCGTATATACGTGTTGATCCACAAGCATGGCCCCTACACAGAGTGGACACAGAACAGTTACCTTGATTCATACCTGTCACTCCCTCCATGTGCAGACCTAGAGGCACTTAGCCGACGGTGCTTCCAAGCACGTTCATATACATCGGTAAACTCCCTCCTCTTCCTCTTTCCTCACACACACTTGCACAAGGTTTGCAAGCTCAATATCTGCCTCATGCAGAGGTGACGGGGAGGTCAGCCTGTCTGACTTTGAGCAGAATCCCCCTGTGGCTTGCCCCAGCCATCCCCCCTGGCATGTGTAACAGGACCTACCCATGCAGCCTCTCCACCCCCCCACCCCTCGCCTGTCCCCCACCTCCCTCCCTCCCCTCCTGCCGCTGCCTCCCCCCCTCCGGCCCTGGTATAAATAGATGGGTCATGCCTGCCGTGCTACCCAGAGAGGGCTGTGGGGGGGCACAGAGGCCATGCTTCCCTTTATAAATGCTCCACCGTGTCTAGGTGGATTCCTGCTCGACCCAGACGTACATGTCGATGCACACAAGTGTCTAGATATTCTTGAACACGTCCCTCATTCAGGGAAAGTGGACTTTCACCACAGCAGGTAGTTATTCTGCACTGGAAATCAGTCGATTTCTTTACATAGGAGTGCCAAAATTAAAGCAGCCTGACAAAACGCTTACAAATTATTCCAGCGTATCTAAATAATATGACTCAGTAAATATTTTATTATAGAAATGATAGACACAGGTGGATACCAACTTACTGCACTATAAAGTGCAGTATCATAGAGACGTCCTTGTTCATAAACACATCTAAACACATCAGGAATCCAGAGCATGAATTAGCAGGACTCTGAACACCAAACAAGTGATTCATTAATGAGTAGAAACTCACAGAAAATAACTAAGGTTGGAAACATGTAATGTCCAGCTTCTTTTTCCCTCCACACTGAGTGACCACAGACCACTAGAACCCCAAAGATCAGGTTACAAGGTTATAGCACTCCACTCCGTCTTCCTATCAGTGAAACTCAGCTTCAGTATTGATTGATAGGCACTGTAGCACTTAGACTGAAGTGTGATTGAATTAAAGTGGCTCTTTAAGCAGCGTGCACCTCTTGCTGTGGATGCTGTGTGAAAATGTGATGAGGTAAATGAATATCCTGTTTTGCCTTTTCTCCCCCCTGAAGGCTTTTTTTTTCACATTTGTGTGCCAACGTGCGCACACACCCGCACGTGTTTTAAACCCTCTGCGTGTATTTGTTTTTGTGTTGTCCTGCTGCTGGCGCCCGTCACGCTGTTTGCCGTGAGTGTGTGTTTGTGTGCGCGCGTTACGAGACGACGAGGTGTAGAAAGCAGGACTTTGCACCCCAGCGCTTCTAAACGGCTAATGGAGGTGCAAGGCTGAAGCAGTGTATCAGTTACAGACGCCGTGCTTTCAAGTGAAGTGGCGCTTGCTGAGTTAGCGCGATTCTAAGAAGGCTGGATTTCCACTGGACAAGCTGTTAGTAAATGAGGTGTTTTTAGATTGTATTGCATAACTGTGTAAAAAGCCCTAAAGCAGTGTGTGCATGTGTGTGTGTGTGTGTGTTTGTGTGTGTGTGTGTGTGTGTGTGTGTGTGTGTGCGTATGCTTGCGTTGCATATCGGTCCTCGTCAGTGCGTGTGTGTGTGGTTGCCAGTGTGAATATTTCCCTGTCACTGGATGATAGCAACTGGCTTCACTTGAAAGCAATAGCTTTCCTGGGCATGCACTCTGTTGGTCAGGACCCCAGAGCCATCTACTATATTAAATTGAAGTATGTCCAGTCAGCAGACTGAGAGGACACTGTGCCTTGACCTTACCTTATGAAGTCTGGACCCCACACTACTGAACGTTTTTTGCAGGACTGCACAATGAGAATAGACTGTGATGTGACCGGCGAGAGACACCGTGCAGTTAGTTTTCCTCATTAGTCAATCTAAATAGTCAATCTGTTTTTTTTTTATTTGCATTTTTGCACAAGGCATACTCAGTGTCCTTTACAACAGTTAAAGCAGTTATGTACAAAGTACATGAAGTCCCTGTGCAGTAACCTGACTGTGTGGCACTGCTTGTTCCAGTCCTGTCTTTGCACTGTTTGTCTGCATGTACAGTACGTGTGCATCCTGTAGGTTGTAATATCTGTTTACAAAGGGTCTATGTGCATCCCGCATGTCTCTGTTACCCTCTAGGGGTGTGTGCTGGCCCATACTCACAACCCACCGATCCACTTGTGTGGTGTACTGTAAGTACAGCACTGTTGAATAATGCAAAGAGCCTCAGACTCACCACTGTGTTGGCACAATGGGGCCTCTCAGTTCAAGACATACCATTCCGCATTGTGCCGTGCTGGGCTGTACGTTTGTGCCTTCACAGACAAAATACTATGACTGTAGACGCGTGTGTCTTATCCTTATGTGACTTTGTCTCCTTTGAAGTACAAGCCATACGGCATTTTTTTGTCAAGCAAGTTGGAACTGTACAAATCTAGTCTAAAGTTTGTTTCCAGACTGAAAAAGATTTGTCAGATTCTACAGAGGCCGGATCTAAAAGTCACTCTCTTCTTTTTCTCTGTTTTTCCGTCTCTTTTGTTACAGAAGTAACAGATTCTTTCCTCTGCGGGATTTTCAGACCCAGGCTACCTGACATGCTGCTGAGAGTGCGATGCCAGCGCCCTCTTCCCTCCTCTTCCCTCCTCTTCCCTCCTCCCTCCTCCGTCCTCCTCCGTCCTCCTCCCTCCCCCCCAGTCCGCTACGTGTTCCAGAGCAGGTGAGAAACATTAGCAGCAGCAGCAGCTGCAGCCTCTGCTCCACACATGTGGGCCAGGATTTGAGCTCGCCCACTGTCAACGCCGGTCACTCATGTTAACACTCTCCTCTCTCAGGCACACTAAGTACTGAGGAAGAAGGATCAGAACATTTCTTAATTACTCTTTTTTTACCATTATATGTTGTGAACTGTGAACTAGTAAAGTAAATGTGCGTTTAGCAACATATTAGAAGAAGCAGTTTGGGTGGCATGGAAGCAGTTCTATCCAATCCTACTCGTTTTGTTTGCCAATAAACTATATTACATTTAGGCAGCAGTTACAGAAATATATTTTATTATTCTAATCATAACTTTATATCTTTAGACTGTGATATACACTGATCATCAGCCTGATTAATGTAAACCAAAGCACGATGGACCATTTTAAAATGAATATAACATTTGAATAGAATCTAGGTTAAGTCATTTTAACACTAATTATTAAAATCCATGTCCTGGCTCTTGCAGAACCCTTTGAGTTATTTATCAGCTACGTTTGAATATGGAAATATCTTGGTTATGTGATTTGACTGGGACATATGCACCTTGTGGGATCATTTGAATTCTCTCCTGGCACAGTCCGTGAACCGAGTGACCCACTCGTCACATTGTGTTCTGAACACACAGACTCCTGCCACACCGGTGAGCTATCCCAGAGGAGAGCGGCATGTGTATTTGTGTTTCTGTGAATCATAAATGCTGTTTTGTATTCACTGAGGTGTGTCAAAGCGGATTACCTGCATGAATGGGGACCTGAAACGACTTTGTTTTTAAAGACTGTCCTTTGGGGTGAGGTAGTAGGTTGTATAGTTTTAGGGTCATACCCTTCCTGTCAGATAACTATACAACTTACTGTCTTTCCTGAAGTGGCTGTAATGTCATCAGATGCCATTGTTGGAGCTTTTGGATCTGGATCAACACTGGAATGTGCATGTTTACTCCCTACTGACTGCTAACGAAACTCATTTTCAGCATTTAAATCAGGTAGGTTATGGTTGTTGCTGAATGCAGTTTTCCATATTTGCACAATGTAAGAATCTGACCTTGTCAAATGCTGTGTTTGGTCTTTGTGTAGCCGGTTTCTTGTCTTTGGTCCTCCTTTCTCCTCTTCTACGTCATATAGATCCATAGGCTCTGTGTAGCCAGTGTAAACAACACCCTCCTAAATGAACTGCTCCAGTAGTCAACAGATACTACAGAGACAGGATACCCTCTCCCTCTGTGGACTATGAACTGAAAACATTACCAATTCAGACATATTTCACCTTGAAGTACATATATACCTTGATACATATAAATATTTTTGTTATAAGCCTTGTTAGAATTTGATCCTTTTCTCTGCTTCTTAACAACTTTTCTTTTGTCCATCTCATGCCAAAATCATCATTTCTTTGCTCATATTATTGTCTCCTAAGCATTTTTTCTTTCTGTATTATCGTCACGTGTTTTGTTGTCAGAGCTCTGTTTCTGATGGTAATGTAAGCAATTTAGACAATGCATCATATGGAGTGTGTTCTTTTGCAAGTTGTGGAAATGCACAGTGTTTTTGTGTCAGACAGTTACAGCGAGGCCAGCCTGTAGGATGTCTCTGATGTTCGAACGGGATGAGGTAGTAGGTTGTGTGGTTTCAGGGTAGTGATTTTGCCCAATCAGGAGATAACTATACAACCTACTGCCTTCCCTGGAGGGCAGCAATACTTCACCAGACAGACAACAGGGGGCGTCCTGATTTCAGAAAAACAACACAGTCCAAAACCAGGTCACCTGTTTGACCCTATTACCTGCATCCACAGTCAGTCATAGCAGAGCAGAGGACCTGCAGGTACATTCTGTTATGATGGGCTTTGTCGTAGATATGTCTTTCCTGCTTCAAAATTAATAAAAAGCGCATCAATAAATCATATTGTCTCTGGGATTTATTTCTCTATCTCTATAGATTGTACTATTATTTGTCTAGAATATCCTTTTCAAGTGAAAACCAGAGGTTAATGCTTGCAGAGTTTTTTCTGCACACTTGATTCGTTAGAGCCTGAGACATCACCTTGTATTTTTTATCAGTGGCTTTTCACTGAAAGCAAATTATCTGGAAATATCTTTGAAGTATCCAGACGTCGCCCTTTCGCCGTCCAGACACGAACTAAAACCTGAGAGCGGCGCAGATGGAAAGAAGAGCCGTGGCACAATCTCACCTCCTGGGCTACAGTGTGATTCATATGACAACAGATGATGGTTACAGTACTCTCTAATCTCTCTCTGGCGAACAACACGCACACACACACACACACACACACAGATAGATGAGGAGGTGAGTGCCAGCTCGTATCAGGCCAACTCGAGCCTCACTGTCTAAGCCTGCAGCTCTGTATCTCACATCAAGGTCAGAGTGGGCTATTCACTCGACCTTGTTACTCCACTCCACACAGTTTCTATCAGCTCTGGGGTCGCTTCTTATCAATATGCATTTTATTATGAATATGTAAGGACTCACGTTTCTCCCAGACGCACAAGCACCCGCAGCCTTGGTTTGCACATATTTTTTGTCTTTGTCCTGTTTTTACACAAAAACGTGCTGAACTGGTTGCTCATTCATCAAATGTCTTCGACACAAAGAGCAGGATTACATGACAGCCGAGCAGCATAGCACAGAGCAGTAACTCTGCAGCGTGGGAAAACAATCTACTGTACTGAGTCCCATGTGTCTACAGCAGTGTTGGATGTGTCTGTATGTGGACTGCGCCCACTGCGTGGCTGTCCCCCTCCATATTGAATTGATTTTAGCCTTGGCCCTGGCGATAGAGCAAAGCGAGCTGAATACTAAGCCTGATGAGACAATGGCTCTGTGTGCATCATGTCTCTGGGGTTGCATCTCTAAAGGCCATCCTCCATCCCTCATCTCCTCCCGCCTCACTGCTTCACCAAAAAACACTGCAAAAAGCTTTGACATCCGTCCGGGGATATTCTTTTTCTCGTGCAATAGGGAAGTAATGAAAAGCTTTCAAGAGTCAGTCTGAAACATTTGAGTCAGAATTCAATAATATACTGTTGTTTTATACAAAGTTGCCAGGAATTTGACAAGAATAACACTCAGGGCGCTGCTTTTCTGAGCCTTCACATGATGTCATAGCAGTACAAATGGAATAGTGCTATTGATCGAATGTAAGAGGATAGGATTGAGGGCTCTGTGTGGGCAGGCCCCTCAAATAAACCACTGAGCAGAGTGCATTTGCTGAAATGAAGCAAAGCTTAGCCTGTAAATAGATTCAGCACACATTAATCCGTGGCACGGTGATTATGAAATGTAATATCCAGTCGGGCAATGTAGGGCAAGGAAATGAAATTTTGTGCTCCTCTGGAAAAACAGATTTTGCTTCTATTCATATATGTCTGCATATAGAAACAAGCAATCTTGTGACAGTTAATCACCTATAGAACTTGAAGAGCAGCAGCTCCCAGGCCCTCGAGATGTGGCTAAAGCGCCACCTACTGGAAAGTTTCAAGGCAGTTTTCAAAGACCTACTTCTTGGACTCCAGTATGTGAGGCTGTCATTGTCCTCATCAATCATTTGCTCTCTGAACTCTTTGACCCAAGAAGGCACTGGCTCACGTAGGGATCTATCAGAATAGCCTAAAATTGGCATTTTGACAGCATGTAACGGCTGACAAATCTTATGCTGGGTTGCCAGGTTTTCTTTTTTGTGTTCCATGCATGATCTGACAATATGGTTAAAATATTTGATTATAATAAAGCATTTTTCTATTATGTTTACACATTATAAAATTTGACACATGGGACAAAGCCTGGAAAAATGTGGCACACATTCCTACACACCAGAGTTTAAATCTTTCATTAACACATTCATTTAAATATACATTTTCAACAACAATAATAAAAACATGATAATAATAATAATGACACAAAAGTAATTTACTACTCTGTTTTTAAGTAATTACACATCCTCATAAATTAAAGCAAGCCATTAATGTATAAGACTCAACAGTTGTTTGAAAGCGTGCTCCCGCCTCTCTCATGGGAATCAATCAATCACATTGCAGAACAGTAGGATGGCACTTGAGCTGACCAATCAGATTTCAGAGGAAGCCACCGCCTTCCCTCCAAAACCACTCCCAGGACACACCCCTGCCGTAAGACACAAGGGAAGAAATTCCCATCACGCTATGCAACAAAAATATTAAATTACCTGTCGTTTCAGATAATTACAATGCTACACAGAATATATTCAATTTCACTGAACCTTTTTGAAGACGTTTAAGACAGAAATTATAAAATAAACTAGGCTTGACGTGATAAAACAAAAATCATCAATGGTTGGAACACCCACTTTGTTTTTGTATGTATTCTCTTTAATAAATAATGCTTTACACACTGTCGAGGCTGATTCCTCCATGAAAATGTTGAGGTTTGTGTCTCAACGTGACGTGACCACCGTCTTCTCCTTCACAGCAGCAGGGGGCAGCAGAGGTCAGTGTGCTGGGAAACCTCAGTATTGACCCACTTACTGACTTCAGTGGGTCACCACACACAGGATTAATCCTGGTCAGACAAAGTGCATGCTGCTTCCTCGTGCCTGCCACTAAAGCACATTTTGGTTCAATTTCAAAATTAAATGTGACATGCTGTTAATGTGCATTCACACACAGCATAGCAGACGAGCAATTTGAGAGCAAAAATCCCCTGCAATAATTCAGTACAGAACGAAAAAAACAAAAAAAGCCAGACAGTGAATGAGTTTGGCTTATCTCTGAGGATGGGTGCTGTTTCATAACCATAAATGACTTCACCAACTCTAGGCTCCCTCACGATCTGTGATAGGTTCAGCTGAGGGCCGTTGTCTTCACAGTATCCCAATGTGGAAACTCAGTCTCCCTTTAATTGGGAAACCAGCTGCTGTCCAGACAGAGTGTCTTGACCGGAGCCCATTAGCGCCGACTCTGTTTCTGTCTCTGTTGAGCCGTGTTGCAACGAGCCGTAGCTCATGAGTCTAATGTTTCTCCATGTCCTCCTCCTCTTGTGGAGAAATCAGCAGCGGCCTGGGGAAGCTCAGACCAGAGCAGCTGACATCTGTGTGGGTGTGTGGGTGTGTGTGTGTGTGTTTCAACAAGGTTTTACACTGGATGCGTTTATACCTGATCCTCTGGGAGCAGACACGGCTTACTTTGCTACAGTGCTACAATACTGCTCCTCTAGTGTGTTTGTGCCACTAAAATATGATCCACTCCACTGCGCTGTAGTACATTAAGTTGGATGAACCAGTCTGACCCTGGGGGGCATTTACTTCTTCATGAAATAGTCTATTTCTGTCTTTAGTTGGAATTATTTTGGCCAACCTTTGTTTCCATGCGTAAGTAAACGTAGATGTTAAGTTCTAAAAGTGCAACAGCCTAAATCACCTCTTAAGTCAACAGCTCCATCTGCATGACCACAGTGCAAACTCCACCCGCTGAGGAGAAGACGTGGGATATGGTTGAAAGCCTGGAAGTGTTCCTTGACTATGGATTGTTTTGTTAGTTTCTGCAGTCAAGAACAAAACCTTCATGTGCCATAAACAGTAGTTAAAGCTATCATCACCTTAACCAGCTATACTGTAGCATTATACTTACTGCATGCTGTAATGTATAGTATAAAGTGTAACCCTTTAACAGTTCCACTCTTTATAGAGTGGCATGTTTACCAAAGTAAATGATCTGAATAGTCCTGGTAATTTTCATACATCATTGATTTTTTTTATTCCCTTCAGCCTCTAAATGACTTTGAGGTGCCCCCTGGCAGGATGAGTATTTGCTGACATGGGCATTAAATGCAGCTTCATGTGACAGAGAAAAGGATAAAAGCAAAGGAAAGACCACTCCTTTGAGCATTTGACTATTTTTCTTTCCAAAATATGCATTGAATTTTAAAATTGGACACTAGCTTTAAAGTTGACAGTTCCTGTCAGTATCCTGCGTCAACGTCACACTCGCGATGTAAACTGTAATTTACAGTATAAATCCTTGAACACGTTCACTTTTTGTTGCCTAAAGTAAATGATCTGAATAATCCTGGTAATTCTGATGCACCATTGACATTTTAAAAATTCCTTTCATCTCTAATTCCACAGAGTTGGACTAAAAGAGACTTTGAAGTGCACCGTAACAGGGTGGATATTTACCGACATGGTCATTAAATGCAATTTTCTCCACTTTTACTTCTCTCTTCTCCTTAGCCTTCTCCCACTGCTATTTCCTCTTAAATGGTGTTTAGATACTTGTTCTAGTAGAAGAGTGTAGAGCAGAATGTACTCTACAGTCTCTTTTGCGATTTTTTTTGTTCTCCTATATTAGTTGCTGTTGATTGAAACATTGACTAAATGACTGTATATGTAATATAGAATAATTGGTACAAGAAGTAAAATTGTGCATTCAATTCAAGTACTTTTCTACCACTTTGGAACAGTTCAAAAGGAAAATATGCACGTCAACTATTTAGATCCCATAGTAAATTAGTTTAATTAACTTTACATAAATCAACTGACATTAAAGGTGTCAGATAAAGCATAGGTAACATAGTTTTCATCGTGGTATTTCTCCTTCTATTTCAGTAAAGGGTCTAAATAGCTCTTCCAGCCCTGAGTTTAGAAGTGCTGAGTGTGCGAGGAGGTCGTGAGTGGGTCTACTTTGGTCCCAGCGCTCACACAGACCGGCCAGTATCTGCTTCCAGGACCTGGGCCAAGCTACAGAGTGACGCCCACACGGCTCTGCCAAAGACGTGGACAGAATGTGATGAGGAGCTGTGTTGGGGATGAGGAAACAAGAGAGCAGAGAGGTGCAACGGGCAAACAGGGTCGCACACTCAGCATCTGGCGTGAGCAGAGAAAACAGAGCCGCTTCATTAACGGGCAGTTTATTGCAACAGTTTGACTGGAAAGCTTCACGGCCTGGCCTGCTGTCAGTGCAGAGCGCGATGTTTTCTCCAGCTGCCATGTGACTCTGCTGAAAAGTGCAGACGTTTTCCTGCACACACAGAGCGGGACCATCCCATCCTAGATGCTGCCAAAGCATCTGGAAATTTGAAAATGTGGCCTCTTCAGCTCACATTAGAAGGGATTCTGGGATCTTATCGGGGCTCCTTCACTTCTATAGTTTGCACAGTTTTCCCGATCCAAGCACTCAAGCCTCCTCACATTCTCACATTTTTGGAACATTATGGAACTTTCAGTTATCTATTATCATCCATTATCTTCAGACCTATCTCCAGCTCACACGGAGTGAAGGCAGGGAAGACACCCCGGACAGGTCACCAGTCCATCACAGGAGGTGCACACACATGTACACACACGCACACATACAATTCGCTCTCACACTTACACCTGAGGGCACTTAAGAGGCCCGACCCTAAACACGCCAGTTTTAGGACTGTGGGATTAAACATCATACAAATACAGGGGGAAAATGCAAACTCTACACTAAAAGACCCTCAATCCGACTGGGAACCAAACCAGGAAACTTCTCACTGTGAGGAGACTCTGCTATCCACCAACACACCATGTCACTCTGTTTGGAAACTTGAGCTTTTTCAATTTCCTATTACGTGTTTTCACATGACCATGCAGGTTCTGTCTGTGAGTATGAGTTATATTTGTTTCGCATGTTGCGCATTAAAATAAATCTAATTTTCATAATTATAATTAAAGTGAAAATGCACTGCAAAGTATCATTGACTCATTCATCATTCGTCACAATGTACATCCTGAGTGGCTTTATCAAACACTCCTGGGTTTGATTACTCATGTGGGAGAATTTGTTCGCAAACAGACTGAATAATTGCTCTTCCTATCTCAGGTGTTGGGCCTTATTGATAAAAGCAAGTGTGGCTGAGTAATAAGGCGGGTTTCCTGTAATTTCCACTTTATTCATTTTCATGCTTTCATTTGAGTGAATACTGCAGTTTGTACCATGTTAGGTTTGAAGTACTTGTACTCACAGAATTATCCTGAGGTGCACAAATTCAACAGCAACATTATCAATCATGACGGCAGAGATAGCATGGGGAATTTTCTGAAAATCAATGCACATCTGTTTCATTTTTGCCACAATATTGTCTCAAATGGATGATTTGCACCAGTCAGCACAATCACTCACACATCCAGTGGTCTGCTCCAGACCAGCGACCTTCTAGCCGGGAGGCAACAGCACTTACCACGGCACTGCTAAAAATATGCATGTTTAGAGACTGAATCACTAAATTGCCCTGAGATTATGTGTGTGTGTGAGAGTGAATGGTGTGTGTGTGACTTGGACGATGGACTGGAGACATGTCCAGGGTGTACTCCGTGCCTTCACCCTCTGTGAGCTGAAGATGGCACCAGCGTATCCATACGACACGATTGTGTACTCAGTGGATGAGACAATGGATGCAACTACTTGTCATTATATCTTCTTTTAATCTTACAGAACCTTGTAACTTGTTTCATGCATGCTAGTGCTTCATGTATTCATTATCCACTTTCGCCACTATTTTCATGTTGTCGAAGCAGACACTGAACTGAGAGTTGCAGAGAAGCAGAAACTTGACTGGGGGTCATGCGAGGACAGAGTCACGACGGTTCCTCTATTTCAGAATGCACACATGCATGTGTGTATGCGTGCGTGTGTGTGCGTGCGTGTGTGTGCGTGCACGTGCCTATGCCTGGTTATCACACCTTAATTAATGGCCCAGCATCTGCAGTGACAAACTGCAAGTGTGCATGTGTGTGCATATCATCTATGTGTGCGTGTGTTATTGTCACACCACACACTCCAGCAGCGACAGCGTGCAGTGTGCATGCATGTTTGCGTTCTCTGTGTGCATGCACGTTTCACATCATCTATGTGTGTGTGTGTGTGTGTGTGTGTGTGTGTGTGTGTGTGTGTGTGTGTGAGAGAGAGAGAGAGAGAGAGAGAGAGTCCATGCTCAGACTGCAGCTTCAGAAGCAGGAAGTCCTCTCTCTGTGTGTGTCTGTGGTTAGGGGGCGTCCCTCTCCAGGGAACCGGCCGCTCTCTTTCTATTCGCCGAGGCGATAGGTGTGTCAGGGGGGTGTGCACCTTCCCTCCCCCGGCTGTCAGTCATGACGTCACATCCGGCGGCTGCGCTTTGTATGGACATGGTGGCGGAGGCAGTGGAGGAGGCGGCGGAGGGGGATTTCTGACAGCGGCGGCTGCGCTGGGGAACAAACACGGCTCCGAGGCTTCGGGGGACCCGTCGTCTTCTGTCTCCATCCCGGCCGCACCGAACTGCTCCGAACCCGGGGACGCGTCCACACACACACCGCCGACATGGAGGCTCCGGACCGGGCTGGGTGCTACAAGGTACATGTTTTCATTTAGTCCAGCCACCTCCTCCTCCTCCTCTTCCTCCTCCTGCAGAAGCAGCAGCTGAGGCTGAATGTCTGTGAGGGAATTTACTTCAGTGTACTGAAATCATTGTGTCTGCACACGGGCAAGTGGGCCGCATTAATGAATTCCTGCAGGATTACTGCACCATTGTTATTGTATGGAGGCAGCGGCCCCTAATCTGATTTCTGTTTACACGCCTGCGCAGCACAAGTGCTGCTGGCTGATCAATAGGCAACATGTCTCCATTATGAGCCATGCATTTGACACAAAGACTGGTAAAGGCGCTGATGCAACATGCTGGGCTCCTGCAGCAGGTCTGGAGAAGCTCTGGCTCGTCTGTCAGCACCTGCACCGGGCACAGTGGGGTTGAAAGGGTCAGTGAAGTAGATATTAGATAGAAACACCCCATGCCCCAGATCTGGGCTGAAACTGAGAAATAGCTACAAAACACCTGTTTATGTACTAGAGTGTTTCCAAGAAGAATCATAGAATAGAATAGAAGGCCATTATTGTCTTCATGTTTATTGTCACAAAGCTCATTGTCATCATGAGGATAATATGGACAAAAATATGTGTACTTTACAGATCATATAATATATGATATAAATAACCGTAGCTTGTCCTAGTTAAGATATCTGTACATTTCTATAATCTAATTTATGTAATGATTCACATGTTCAAATTGTATATTTTCAGAAATGTTACAATTACTTTTCACTGTCTTGTACATTTGTGTGAGACTAATAATATTAACTTGAATCTTGAACACTGCACATTCCTGTGCAATGAAGTTGCAGGGGCTTCTTGTAAGGTGCAGACAAGTACAGACAATTTGGCATTTGCATGGCAAACATGATTTTTGCAACAAGACTGAGCTTGGAATTATTGATTTGGACTTGTTTTACAGCTGAAAATGCATCTTTAGGTATCGTTTTATATTATTGATTGCCCTTGAAGCATGCAGCTAAAGGAAGTCAAAAGGCTTGCAAATGAAAACCCAAAGCTTGACTTGGACCTGTGTGGTTATGATTGAGGTTGTAATATTGCCAGAAAAATCGCACATGAACACTTATGCGGGCCATCGGTACGAGGTGACAGATGAGTGGTCGGAGCAGTGAAAGTGTGGCCGCAGGCGCCGTGAAGTAATGCCAAAATAAGTCACAATCACCTCCGTCTGAGTGACTCCTCCTCCCCTCAGGTGTGAGTGTTCATCCAAACACGCAAGTGTGTCCAAATGATGTGGCTGTTTATTAACACCACAGAAGTTCAGGCCTCTGCAAAGTGAGCGCTCACCTCTGAGATGGTGCACGGATAGCCTCCGTTCAGGCAGGAAACATGTCCTCACACCCAGATGACTCTGTTTGAGTGACAGGGTGAACACTGTCCTGCAGCACAACTCATAATTAAGCTTTGTTTAAGAAAATCAGTCGCCTTGTACCACTAGATTTTTAATAACACTTCTGCTCAGTGAAAGTGAAATTTGACCCAAATCCTTTTTGCTTCACCTTCTCCATTCCCTTTAGCAATGCAGGAGACGCAGTCTTTCAGTACCAGAGTGCTGCGTTGGGTCACGTTGTTTGTCCTCACAACTGTCCTCGGTTTGCTTGTTTTTTGTTTTATTTTAGACTGAAATGCCTCCAGCATCTTAAGTCGGAGCCACTTTAACTTCTTGAGTTGCGGATGACTTCTTGGGTGAAGCGATATCTGGACGTCGCCATGTCTGATATGGAGTTTGAAGGCTTGCTTGTGTTTTCAAGATCCACATGGGTAGAAAACACTTGAGAGACTCTATTCGCATTAGGGTGTGCCAGCTCTGCAGCCATCCTTCCCGAAAGTGAGAGTATTGATGCGATCAGAGGACAGACGCTCCATTCTGCAGAGTGTTTCTAAAAATCACGGCAATACAACTCGGTCCTCTGTGCACCTCTTACTTTTACATAAGTCCCCCTCTGTTTGCCGACCCTTAAAGCCAGTGTCCACACTGACGTGGCATTTACATTGCGATCAAAGGTCTTCTCTCAGAACGGAGCTTTTACACTCCTTATCATTGTGGGGAGTGTGTTTGAAATCCATTAACAATCATGTAATGTGTGATGTGGACTCAGTGTGTTTTATTTTATTGTTATTCTGGCTGTAATTGAGCAAAGCATGACATAGTCTGAAGAATAAGTTACTTTATATGGTTCAGAAAAGCAAATGTAACATGTTCATACCGCGCCCCAATCAGAGAGTAAGAGTATTTTTTGTAAGATGGTGTGAGGAGAACCACAGTTATTGCAGACGATGCAGGGAGGCCTTTTCTTGAGCTTTTGCAACCAAAGTGTGTTTAACAAGTTTTACCTGCACCCTCTTTTGTGCAAGCAGCTTTAACTGGAGACTCAAGTATGTGACTCTCACTCTGCAAGACGTTGTGTGTTTTTCCATCAAGTGCATTTTTCAAGGGTGTGGTGCGTCTGCCACTGCTTGAAATCCATCATACAGCTCCTCTATTGTAATCAGGAAGATGCAGTGCATTTAAGATACTCTTATCACACACGTGCAATGCATGGAAAAAAATGTTGTCAGAAACAAGCCGACCACGCTCTGCCCCCGGGCTCAGACAAGTGCTCTTCTCCGCTCGTCAGTTTCTGTCCAGTTTGCTGCTCCCCTCTGACAGTTTTGTCTCCAGGAACCTGAGAACCTGAGACCTGTAATCATCTCCAGCCCGGAGTGACAGCCTTTCAAGAGCAGAGCGTAAGGCTACGTTCTCTCCTCTCTGCTCCCCAAACAGGACTTTCTGGTTCTCCCTCCTCTTCCTCTCCCTCGTCTTGTCTGCACAGTCCCTACTTCAGTTTAGCCTTCCACTCTGCAGAGGCTCGGTAAAGAGATGAATTGAAACTATGTCTAACAACAAGAGCACAGTTCCACTGACCTATTTTTCCGATTCCTTGCATCACCAATGACGGAGAGCAGGGCAAAACAACTCCGGGCTTAGATTTAGCAGTGTTGGGCACTCAGTGTTTTTGTTTCGTGTGCATTAATAATTGTATTAAATAAATGTAATCCCAGTTGAAGAAGCTCTCTGGTGAGGTTAACTGGTGCTGCCGCCTTGCTATCGCCTCCTCAGGTATGAGCAGGCTTCTGGTGTTTCTCACCTGTGAGGGTGACCCTAGGGTAGCAGGCATGCACAGGGGGTGGGACATGTCCTGGTGACAGGTTGTAGCAAAGGCTATGCAAAAGTGGACTAAATAAACCACTTTACAGATGGTTATAGGCATTGTTCTCCCACCCAGGCTACCCTGCGTTCCCACCTGGTGTTGCAACATCAGAGGCAATTTTGGATTCAGTGTCTTGATCAAACGACATGCAGGCTGCACTGGTCTGGGGTCGAACCAGCAACCTTCCAATCTAATAGACGACCACAGTCACTCGTAGCCACAGTCGCACGGGACAAAAATGGTGCAAAACTGTTGCACTGAAAGGGTTAAAAAATAAAGACACTGTCCCAGTTTAGTTTCATTTGACTCCTTGAGGCTGAATTCTGACACCCACAAATGCTGTCTCCTCACCCACGGCAGTGACCCCAGAATTGCCACAAAAAGTGTCCTTTGAGGACAGAGGCGAATGAGTTGAACTTGGCTCAGCTTAAGCCACAAAGCAATCGTCAGTGGAGCTCACTCGCACTCACTCGAGAAAACGCTCCCAGCTTCACGTTGTTCTCCCCTCAGTTTTAGTGATTTCTGCGTCAGGCCACTCCCCATTCTGCTGTCTCTCAGTACAGCAGAAGATCCGTATTCATGTCTGATTGTAGTGGTGAAGGTTGCAGTGTACTGATTCATCATGGTGACGGATGAAGCAGCTCAGAGTTGTAAAATGCCTCTTCGTGTCATAAACATCTGAGCAGTGTTTTGATCGCTGATAAGCCCTTAAACTTGCGGGATGTGTTATTTAAACTTCACTTCCTGGATCATGTTTCAGCCTCTCGCCGGTACCTGTATGTAGCTCCACACCCACGCGCCCCACACCAGTCCTTACACACACACACACACACACACACACACACACACACACACACACACACACACACACACACACACACACACACACACACACACACACACACTCTGCTGCTCCCGGTCTACGACAGGTCTGTCTGGGACGCTGTTTGTTTTGCTGCCTGTGTCCTCTCTTGCCCAGGTTTGACCTTCACCTGATCCCAGCCTACTCCCCCCTGAGCCTTCCTTAAAGTCCCTCTGGGTTGAATAGGATTGAGGCCCTCCAGTCAGACTTACAGTAAGCAGCTCTGGACAGGAGATTGTCTGTGCTAATGATTGGGGAGGTATGTTGCACTTAAGCTGAATTTGTATGATGGGACCTGACAGGAGGATTTGACATCCTCTTTGTCTCTTCCTGTCCCGACTCTGCTCTGCTCAGTTTTCTGCTTCTGGTCCGATCCTCATCCACGTGAGCTGAGGTCTGTGGAAATCCTCATCGATGACTTATCCATTCTCTAAGTCTGTTAGCGACGAAGCCCACGCTGCTTTTCGACGGCCTGAACCTCGCCATGCTTCTCTGTACACAGCTGAGCACAGCGCTGCTTGTTTTGGCCTAACGCAATGTATGGAATATAGACAAATTATATTCACATGACAGATGACTATGGAAAAGGTTAGGGCAGGGCACAGATTGTTTTGGATGGTGATTCACTGCTTTGGACAGACCTCGAGGAGATTTATGAGAAGAACATAGCCATAGCAGAGTGTGTGAGCTGTGACACTTTGTTGGATGTTTTTCGGTGGGTATACGAGGTGATTGCTGAGTGTAGATGTGTGTGTGTGTGAGAGAGAGAACCCAATTCTCACACATCTTTCTAATATGACTCAAGCTTAACTTGTGTGAGTAAAAGACTGGAAACATTGTGGAATGCACCAAAAACACCTGTTTGGATTGTTCCACAGGTAAACCGGTTGGTAATCACAGGTGATAGTATCATATGCAGGTATGAGAGGAACCATCTGGAAAGGATGAGTTGCTCACTAGCCAGTTCAGCACCTTGTCAGACACCTGATTGGATAAGAGAGATTACTACACTGGCTCAGTAACACTTAATAAAAGTGTTGTCAGTAAACACAGTTCGTGTGCAAATGATTCCCTGCCATTTGTGTTTACTGTCCTGCACTCCACCCCGGCTCTCGTTTGATCCAGAAGCTGTTGGAGGAGGAGGCCGGCCAGCAGCGGAAGCCCCAATCAGACCGTTTTCCTCAGTATTTATTCATTTATTTTTGTGCAGCTCATCATCCTACCATATTAACGTGTGCTGTCACCAGGCCTGCGAGCTGCATGCCTCCCTGCAAACACGTAGGCCGGTTTGGCACCCAGAAAGGGGGAACTCGGGACTCCAGTGTCACGCTGGAAAATGTAACAAGATCCACACAGCTGTCTGAGCGGAGAGAAAACGCTCCCAGCTTCATGTTGTTCTCCTCTCAGTTTTGGTGATTTCTGCGCCGGGGCACTCCCCATTCTACTGTCTCTCAGTAATGCAGAAACTCCCTTATTAATGACTTTGGAATATCCTTCAGCCATTCCAGAGCAGAGTGTGCTCGGGGAAAAGATAACAGTAGCTCAGTCGCTTCAGAGACCGTCTTTGTTTTAAGCGGCTGCTTATTCTCTGCAGTATCATGATTAGCTGTTTAGTGATGACAGTTTCAGAAAACTGGCAATCCAGTTGACTTGATTTCCAAATGACATCTCCAGATTTCACGTCTCATCCACCGTGCATCTAAAACCCAGCACTTAATAAACTCCTTAAATCGGTCGCTTTTATCGCGTCTACTTGTGTCTGCTGCATAGGATTTCACCCAGCATGACCCCTGCACATCTACAGTAGCACAAGAATTTAAATAGCTCCAGTAATGCTGCAGCACATGTACTGTCCTCCTAAATCAAGCCACAGCCTGTAAAATGTTTCCTGGCACCGCTGCACTTAAGGTGGACGGGCAGAGTTCGCAGAGTCCCAGATGGAAAGCTTTGTCCGCTGCTCCAGTGTCCCCGTGCTGCTCCAGGGAGGAGACCTCTGTGTCTTGGCAGAGCCCGAGCGTCCCGAGCAACTGGTGCACCAATACGGGCAGAGTTGAACATTCCCTCCTCTTTGGCTCTCGCCATCAGATCAGAGCCACAAGATGCTGATCACGCGTGCAATATTTTTATTTCGGGGAGGGGTGATGTGCACCAGACTGGGGCCTGAATGTGAGCTGCTCTGAAACAGGTCCATGTTTAATTCCATGAGAACACAGGAGGTGTAATAATGAGGTGACTGGACATGCAGTTGATCATAAAGACAGTGATTAAAACATTGTGTCATTACATTGTTTCACATTTTCCAAATCGAGCACTTGTGTTTTTCTACAAAAAAAGAAAATTCATTGGAAAAACCTAGACTTTCACATCAAGTCAGAATCATTTTTCTCCAAATGATATTTACTAATACCTGCATAGTGCAGATGTTCCAAAATGCAGATGTTCAGAAATTGTGATGGATCAGCTTTTGCAATTTGTCCAGAAATCAATGGAAACCTCTGAGTGCTCGGAAATGTGAGAGTCATGCATCCAAAACACTATTTATAGCATGCACGGTCGGTCTTGAAGCAGGGCTTTAAAACATCAACAATCCCTGATCTATAATCTATCTAGAGACCTTACTAGCGCAAACTCAGTACTTTGGCTTGTCTTAGTTCATGCAAGTGCTGCTCATTATATTAGTCAAGTGATAAGAGCAGCTGGAAAAGATTGCAGCAGTTTCTTCATCTCTTAAATTTACAGTTTGGATGTCCTGCAGGGAGGTTTTGTAATGGTGCTGTGCTTGATCCCGGTGACTGATTTGGAAATGAGAACAAAGTGGCAGCCTGGAGCCAGCATTTGGCACCAGGCAGAGGTGTTACTTAAGGACAGCGCTTGGTGGGTTTTTTTTAAGCAGCAGTGGGGGGGAAAGTGAGGCCCGAGCCTGGCGGTCTCTGAGCTGCAAATACATCTAATGTGCTGCGGCTGCAGGTTAAGCTGCAGCTCTGCAGGTCAAGGCTGCTATGCAGCTGTTTGCCGTCTTCATAGGACCTGATCACACTCCAGCCCGAGCTAAAAAAGTAGTCCATAGGCTTAATAGTAGACATCTTCAAGTGTCCAAATCCACCATCAATGCCCCTGGCAAGTGATTGGAATGCATTATAAATGACGTGATGTTGGCAAGCATGCAGGACAATTGGAGATAATGGAAACCAGTGAAACATAGCTCAGAATTATATGACCTTTAGTGATAAGGACCTGTTAAAAAAACATCTCATGACAACGATGAGTCAGTGTGGGTCAGCACATCCCCAGGGTCGTGACATTTTCTGTTTCCCTAAAAGTGATGGAAGGCGCTACATGCGAACCACAGGCCTGTAAATTTCACCATGTGCATGCTATGACTCCACAACACCCACACACACACACACACACACACACACACACACACCCACACACAGATGCAGGCACTTTTTTCCACAACGCAGTGATGTGCTATAAACAGCCAGTGAGAAGGGGTCGGGTCACCGTAGACCTCTGAGGTAACGTGATCCACTGTCACATTGCACCTTCGGCAGCGCTTTATGGTCAGATTCTATCAGCTCTGTCTTGTGAGAGTGTGTGGGCATTTAATTATTATTTTGGCTCTGAACACGCTGTCAGCACAGGGGGCAGAGTCCACCAGAGTTCACGTAGAGGCCATTTAATATATAGACAGCACACGCAAGAGAACATCTACGGTGACTCTCGCCCTCAAAGAAGGTCCCGTCCTCTTTGAAACAGAGACACTGCCTACGCTTTATTACTGTATCCTTGACTGTAGGAGACCTGATATTTTATTGGACGGTGATTTGAGAGTGAAGTCATATTTGTTGTTCCTCCTACAAATGCATCGATAAACAAAAGACATTGAGCACAGTGATATCATAGGTTATAAAAAAGTGCAAGTTATGGTGACTGTGCATTCAGCTGAATCATGGAGGCAGGGTGTGCCCAGCCTCTGTGACTTTTACTGTGTTAAAGTGCCGTGATTAAAAAAGTCATAGGTGGTGGTAAATAGACAGTGTTTTATCCAGAAGTCATTTTACCCACCAAATCAAGCTGTTTACATGTTGAATGCATTTTATTAATAGTATAAAGTGGCTCTCAGTCATTTATGTAAAATCTGAAAAACTAGAAGCAAAACCTAGAATAAATGCCTATTCTATTCTATTCATTTGTGTTTGCACTCCACTAACATTAACTACTACTACAAAGATAAACAGATTTTCATTTAAATCCAATGGAACTTGGAAAATGTGAGAGCCGTGCATTAAAATAACTATTTATAACACAAATGGTCTCAAAGTCTAGAAAATGCTAGATCTGCGATCTATAGTTAAAGACCTTAACCGGGCAAACAAAGTGGTTTGGACCTTTGAGGCTAAAAATATCACCAGATTTGCTTTGTGCTGTACATTTGAATGTCAGTGACCCTGAAGCGACAGGGTAAGTGACCTCATACAGGATAATTGAACTGTGAAATGGTCTGCGAGTCTCAGACTGCAGCTAAAGTCCAGTCACCTCCCCGGCCTGTACTTTGGTCAATCTCCATAACGATAAGAGGGCGCCGGGCTGCGTATCAGCCCCGAGTGATAAAGCCTGGCCGCAGTGTTTACACTGCGGGCACGGTCAGAGAGCGAGCTCTTCAAACAAGCGGACAGGCGGAGCCGGCGGGACAGCCCCATCAGCCCATATCCCTGCTGCAAGACCACCGATATGTCCCCTTTGGGCTCCTCAGCTAACAGACCTGTCAGCACTCAGAACACAGGATGGGTGGATTAAACATTAACCTGTGCTCCGCTCTTTCCCAGACACACACACACACACACACACAAGCACACACATGCAGACACACATACACACATGCACGCACACTTGATGTCCATACAACTTCTTGGAAAGTGCTGGATGTGATGTTGACAGGGACGACTTGGAGGTTTTCGATGAGGAAGGTATGGAGGGTGTTTCTTTTACCCGCAAACTGCAATCTTTGACCAAAAGACATTTTAGATTGTGTAAATTATTATTCTATTGCGACATGATGCCATTCACATGTCAGCCTGGACACTCCTTTTCTATTATTTTAAGTTTGTCCTTTCTTGTTTTGTCCCTTTTGAGCCAGTCACTACACTATATTTGTTGTTGATTTGGAGAGTGTGAACATAATTTTAATTGCCATGTGTGAATATAGACTTGTGGCGCACCCAGAAATATCGTGATGGCATTCTAAGATGGAACGGGATGTAAAGTGATGACCACCATACTGCTCATTACCTCCTAGCTAGGGTAGCTTGGATGTACCTGCCTGTGTTCAGATACACAAATATACGATGTAGCACGACTGAGGCAGCAGTTTGGTGAAGTTCATACTGTCAGTGTTATTGCTCCTCATTCTCTTGTGTTGTTTGGCAAACAGTATAAAGTCACGTAATCATTAATTTGAGAAGCAGTCAAAACAGCCAGTGGATGAGAAGCCTTTGCATGGGTGCCTGATAAGCATGAAAGGTTGCCAAATCTGTGCAGAAATGGGCCGTCACATCCTCAGACTGAAGAGAGGGCTAGTAAAATAGCACTTCATGCGCCTCTGATGAAACCAGTTCCACAGCTTCTATGTTAGCACCAGAACACCAGGATAAATGCAGACATTAACCACATGATCTCCTTTATCTATGCTACATCTGAAGCCATGTGCATCGCACTGGAGACCCTGGGCTCAGCAGTGCAGGTGATTCACGGGCCACTTTCTTGAATTTCGCAGACGGCTGTGCAAACTAACTCCATGCTGTTCTGAGTCCCCTCCTGTTGGGAGAGTAGGAGGCCCGGGTCACGTTCAGAGCGTTGTTTATCTGCCTCGGCCGGGGGCTTACTGCCTGTCTAATGTGGCTCTTCACCGCGATGGATGAGGGGGAGGGGGTAGGGGGGCCTGACTGAACATGCTACAGTAAGCAACGCTGCAGAAATCCATCGCACCGTATGGATTATTCATGCTGCGCTCTTTCATCCGGACTTGTGGTCACTGGTACAGACTCGCCTGTGCTCCAGAGCTGAACAAATTTCCAAATTCATTTTTAATCACTTTTGAAATTTGTATTTAGTTCTTAGATATGTCATATTACTGGTTTTGGCAGCAAACAGGATGCAGAACTTCAGTTTTGCTTGACCTGAAGGAAGTAGAATAAAACATTTGCGAATCGTGGTGTATTGTAGAATAATAAAACTAGTCATTTCCATATGATTATGTGTCTGTGATTCCTCCTCCTGTGATTCTAGCTCAGTGTCAGTTCTTCATGCTGTTAGTTGGAACTAGTTCTTGTGATCTGAGTGGATTCCAATTCTCAAATGCTGGATCTCACTCAACCCTGCACCAGCGAGTTCACGGAGAGATGCAGAGCGAGTGGTGGTCGCTCGCAGCTGCCGCCTCCCATCCCTGCCGCCGGTTTCAAAGCGTGATCCGTGTGTCGGCATTGCCATGGCATCGTCATGGCGACCCCGCCGGCGCTCAGTCGGCGGTCCTTTGTCAGCGCGCCGCCCCTCCTCCACCCTCGGACCCTAACCCCATCACTTGGCCCACACAAACATGTATGACCTTGCTCATCCTCCCCACAGCGCGCGGCTGAGTGAGCACAAGAGAGGTCTCGACCTTAAAGGACAAAAGGCCCCGCTGTTACCGCAGGAACCGCTCTTCTCTCGCTCCGTCCGCCTCACTTACTCACCCCTTTGCACATCGCTGATAAAGACCCAGCGTTGGAGCTTAACTGACATTCCTCTACACCCCCCATGTTTCTCTCTCTCTCTCCCTCTCTGTGTCTGTGCGCCTGTCTCGGCCCAGACCTCTGCAGTCTGCAGCTTAGACACTGTGTGTTTACATTCTCTTGTTGTGTTGGTGGCAACACAAGGTAAGCTCAGTCCACCACTTCAAAGCTGCTGGTAGGTCACAGGTTCAGAGAGGGACGCGTGCCATGTATGTTATTTAAATAGAAAATCATGCGTGCAAGTGGGTGTGTGCTCACACATATGTTGGTTTCCACTTTGCATTGACCTAGAGTCTCGACTTTGTCTCCGTCTGTAGACATAAATGTATCTGGATAGTGTATATGGTGATCAAATTTCAGGAGCTCATAACACAGAACTTTTTAAAAATATGTATTATTAATCCTATTAAGCTGTTTGCTCCTCAAGATAAGACTATGTTCTGTTCAAGTGTTACCTGAACAGACTAGGTGGATGTTAGTGGAGCTGTAGCAGAGATTATTTTCCCCCTTGGAGCAGTGTAATAATGAACCGGCGCCGAGTGATGTGAGTCTGTGGACCAGGACGTCCTCTGAGGGAAGACCTGAGGGTCAGGAGAGAGAGGCTGAATGCTAAAGAGGTCTGCTTGGAACAGCTGACACTACCTCCATTCACAGTTGCACGAGTGCATTGTGGAGTGAGCGGTTCAGTGAAGCGGCCGCTCACATGCCAGCAATGTTTTTAATGGGTGGTTAATCTTCAGGGTCTTTGCTGGTGGCTTCCATTACGTTGTGTCTGCGATGTTTATTGACCCTGTTCTAAACCAGAAAACAATCCACAAGTTGCCCCAGGACAGCTACAGTTGTCTTCCTGCACTTCAGCAATGTTTACATTCGTATCAGGGCTGCAACAAACAAACAAAGTTTTCTTACTCAGTAGATTAACTGTTTCATAAAATGTTTGTGTCAAAAAGGTCAATATCTCATGCTCAAACACGTTCAAGGCTAAACCCAGGCAACTTTCAAATTGACTTTCAAAACTTTCAAAACTTTCAAAAACAAATGTTTTTAATGTCCAAATCGACTAATCACTCATTGAAATAGCTTTGATTGAGTTGTTGAAACTCTAACTCACATGCATTATAGCATTACCATAGCACTTTATACACATTAAAGTGACAGATAGATAGCACATTATCAGCATCCAGCACAAAATTACCATCAATCTGTATATGAGATTTGGGGAGCACCTGTTGAGCCGAGCCGTTTGTTTGCGGTGGCTGTGCTGCTGTGCTGGGCTGGCCAGACAAAGTGTCTCCACACTGAGATGCTAACCAGTGACTGATAAATTCAACTTGACATTTTGCTTCACAACAGACTCAAGAGAGGTATCAGACAATGTGCTTTGTGTTTTGAATTTTTGTTGCTGTTATATCACCGACCTGCTCCGCAAAAAAAAAAGAAAATAAATCTGGGACCATCCCAAGGTTGTCCAAGGTTGGTTAAGATGTTATAGAAGGAGAGATCTTTTTGTAGCCCTGGGTGAAACATTATGTGGATAATCTCTCCTCTGGCTGCGTCATTCATTGGTGTCATTAGATCCTTTAAATAGACTGACGAAGAACAAATGTTCTGAGCGTGGAGTCACTCTCTGTTCCCCGGCAGACTGCGGTACACAGCGTGGGCTGTGTTAAGGTTAAACTACAGGCAGCCATGTGTAAAGGTGTGGAGTGGCTGAGAACAACCAGCAGCTGTTGTCTTGGAGCTGTTAGGGCATTGCCCACCAACCCCCCACCCCTGGTTTGATGTTCTTAGCGGGGGCCTGATGGAAAGGGCTTACTGACGACTGACCTACATCGACCATGCGGATGTATGAAGATCTAATATGTGGAATAAGAGCTGTTTCCAATGCCCTGCTCGGATGAGGCTTCGACTCAGTGCACTTTAAAGGGGACCTAGGTTGAAATGAATTAAAAGTTAAGACGCATCCAAAGGTAGACAGACAGTAGAAACATCATCAGGTCTTCATACACGTCTACATTTTGAAATGACAGTTATTAAAGGACCCACCTCCCGTTTGCCCATGTTCAAGGCTCAGTGTATTATGATTTTCCCCGTTGTATATATGCTTATAGGCACATTTCTTTCCGTTCCGTATGAGGCATAAATTACTACTTAGTTTGGGGGGGAAATAATTCCTAACCTATGTTGTTGAACATGGAATGTAACATCACATAATTCATTTAAGTGGCAGGCAAGACAGCCAGTCAGTGTAAGCCTCCGTTTTGTTGCCAGATAAGCATGAAAGAGTGCCAGAAACAGCATTACACCTCTGCACCTTAAAAATAGGATCGATAAACTGCTTTTAAAATAGCATGCGAGGCCTGTCTGATGCTAGCGATGTACCATAACTAAGACCGAAACACCAGAGAACACAGAGAAGGACACATACTGCAAAGCTCCTCCCAGCTACGACTTTGCAATTCAGCAAAATCTCAATCATCTCTTGTGCTCTGAGCTGGTCTGTTGCTTCTCCTCCGGCCTCAAACCCTCAGAGCCTCAGAGCCTCAGACCCTTTAGACCCTTTAGACCCTCCCTGTCACAACGTGGACTAAGCCAGCCCAGTGACCTACATTCGATGCTCCACGCGTCTCTCTGTCCGTCTGTCCTATATCTCTCTCTTTCTGTTGCACTGTGAGGTTTGTAAGGCTAAGGTTACTGTAGCAGAGTGGAGGGGCTGTGTTGTGTCATAAGATACCTCCACGTCCCTGACCCCCCCACCCCCACCCCCCCGCACCACTGACCAGCAGCAGCAGCAACAGCAGCAGCGTGCAGCACCTGTTGATGTGGACCGGCCACACATTGCGTCAGCGTTGCTCATTAGGCCTAAATGTGTGAGTCATGTGCACCCAAAGACAGGCTAGTATGTTTCTGTGCTGCTGCTTGTGTTGACAAGCAGCAGCACACTGCCGGCAGTTTTAACCCCTGCTCACTTCCAGAAGATCTGATACCTCTGCAACCAATGGATTTATTGATCTGAAATAGTCCTCACGACACCTGCACTGCAAAAAAGGACCCAGACAAAATCAGTAAATCTGAGGAGAAAGGTACTTAAAAACAAGTGAAATGATCTTGCTGCATGCACTAATCATTTGGCTTGACAAGACCTCTTGGAATAACATTGCTGTGGCTTGATTTAAGATGGCAATGTAAAGTTCAACACTAAAAATAAGTAATTAACCCATAGAAAGAGAGTTTTGGTCATAAACAAATATGTGCAGTGTGTTTTTTTTGCAAATTTCAACGTTACAGATTCCATCATTTACCATCATTTTTAAAGCACAAATTGAAAAGTAACTTGCATTACACTGGATACAGACACTACTGTTACTACTATTCCAGTCCATCATCAATAGTTCAATGTGTTATTTGTCTAATCCATGAAAATTGCTTATGTTAAATGTGTTTATGGACAGAAGGAGACTCAGATGCATTCAGAGGCATAAAACAGAATTTTGAATGGATGAGTGTTGTAGGTTTCACACCAACACGCGTGATGTCATCCATCATTCATAGATCACTCATCAGTCAAGAGTTATGAGCACGATGAAGGTTAGATGATGAATGTGGGGTCGAATTTCTCCAGAAATCCAGGCACTAGTGACCTTGAAAAAGGGTGATCATCTTTTCTCTGTTCCCCTGGCTGTTCCGTCTGTTCTCAGCTCACCTTTGACCTCTCTGTCACCCCCCCCCCCCCCTGCTCTGTCTGCAGTCTGATGAGTGAGAGTGCCGGCCGCCCACTCCTGCACAGCGATGGTTGACATGGAAAGCCACTACCACCCCCCCTCGCCCCTGGAGGACTCCATGCTGGGCAGCCCCCTGTGTGCTGACGAGGACTTCATGGGCGGCATGGAGGAGCTCCACGACATCTCCCAGTCCATCGACAACGACGCGCTGAGCTCCTTCGACGTGCCCGAGTACCAGTCGTCCAGTAACGGCTCCGAGGGCTCCACTGTTCTAGGTGAAGCTCCGCTATCACTGGCTGCAGATTGATAGGAGACGAATGGGCAATTTACCCTTGTTCTCCATGTAGAAGCTATGACATGCTGGTTTTATATTTTAATATTATGGGATGTAACGTCTGCGCACATCTACAAACTACACATAGGCCTTACATTCCTTGCCAAAAAACTGATCTTATCAACTTGCATACTCGTCAAGCCTTATATGTGAGCCAGAATAGAGGAGGAATGTGAATACTGAGGAAGAACCAGGAGATATTTCACCACTCTTTCATTAACAGAGGTCTGAAAGTCTACAGCAGAAGGAAAACATCGAGACTAAATCTGTTTTACAGATTCTCTGTTCCTCAGTCGCTCAGTGACGTTCTAGCCACTGTTGTTGTTGTTGTTGTGAAGTAGGTTTCCCTCAGTTTACCTCTTAATCCCCAATTTGCCTCCCAAAATGAATATTCAGTGAGGTAATAGACTTGGACTGATTGAACTTTTGCCCTGAACCTGCAGCTTTCATAGAGCACTCTCATTACCCAGATTCCCTTTTTTGCAGTTAGTTTGTCAGTTCCCCTGCCGTTCTCCCCCCGTTCCCTCCTCATCTCATCCCTATTACGCCTTCTCCTCGGTGCTTCCATCCCAGTGACGTGGTTGTACCTCTCTATCATCCTCCCTCCCTTCTCCTCGCTCTATGTCCAATGAGGAATTCACACATTCCTCAGCCACCATGCGCCACCTCTCAGGAAACATCCATTTTGCCGCACTGTTTCCTCACAAGTCACAAGGGCATCTGGGAAATTTATGCAACAAGTGATTGAAGAAGCCTCGAACAGTTACTCTTAAATGGACAGAGGGAGCATTAAAAGGGAGGACAACAGAGCAGGGGGGGAGGTGTGTGCGTAGATGGTATCATGGAAACATTTGATCGTGTCATGGAAAAGTCAGCGAGAGGGTGTTTGGGATTTATGGCTGTTTGGGAGTGTGAACACTGTGAGAGAGAGAGCGAGAGAGAGAGGGAGACAGGAGGGCAGCAGAAACGCTGACATGCTTCTCTGATCCGCACTCGGCTCAAACATGTGCACTTTCACCGGAGCAGGAACACGGCTCCGGGCCCGGCTGCCAAATGCTGCTTATCCCCGCTCTGGCATCCTCAGGGCAGCTCATGTGGTTTGACTTAGTGCCACTGTTTTGTACCATTTCGTCTTTGCTATTTGTGTACCAAGCATGTTCTACCAGGCGTGTTGCCTCCGTAAGGTGGAAATAGAAGACTGCTGGCAGAGCCTGTGACCTGTCGTCCTTGAGGAAGAGCAGTAATACTAGCCCGGGCTGTGTTGTGCTTGTGACAGGAAACACACCACAGACCGCATGTTAACGTCTCTGAATAAATAGTTGCCGTGATGGAACAGGTTGTCTTGGACAAGAGAGCAGAGGAGGCACAAACTATACCTCGACGATGCATACTCGTCGAGACTGAGTTGCAAATTTGTGTTTTTACTGAAATGCTTTCAAGATAATTTGTGACGGCGAGTGTGTTTGTATCCAGCTGAAGGCTATAACAAGTGTATGACTGTCTGCACTGTAAAAGTGGTTCATGCAAAGTGTCATCTCCGAGAGGGAAAAAAAGCTGCTTTGAAGCTGCTCTCTCCTCATGTCTCTCCTAAAAGGGTTCTTGGTGTCCCAGTCAAAAAGACACAGAATTATTCATGAAAATGTTTTTCCTCCTGTGAACCCTAAACCTGGAGCATACTCCAGAATTAGATTTCAGTGTTCTAAAACACAACTACACAGTTGCACCGATACTCTTAAAACATAATAAAAGAAGAATTGTGCATCTCCAGAAGCAGCAGCAACAACAATAACAACAACAGTGGAATTGTCACATGGTGGGAGAGAAGCAGACTGTGTGTGTGTGTGTGTATGTGTGTGTGTGTGTGTGTGTGTGTGTGTGTGTGTGTGTGTGTGTGTGTATGCTTGCCAGAGAGTACGAGTGTGTCCCCACTTTCAAATCAGATATGATTATGCTATGCGTGGGGGGGGCAATAAGAACCATTGTCTCGTCGGATTGAATGTGCAGCTGCGGGCGGCAGCGCTGTGAATGTCAGAGAGGCCAGACGGGCTGAAAGGTCTGCCACAACAACCAGGGCCGCTACACACACACACACACACACACACACACACACAGCTGCCGGGGGGCAATGCCAGCAGAGTGCTGTTCCCCTGCAGAAGAAGATGTGATTTCTTTGTGGAAATCTTTCAACTAAATCCATAAAAACATTTTAGAACGTAATGCAGGCAACACTTGAAATGTGAGCAAGAATAAGATGTTTGGAATAGAAAATTAAGTTACATGCTGGCTTTTTGTGGCCACTGCAAACCACTTGTATACTATGACCAATCGATTCACTGGGAAAAATCAACAGATGATCTAGAAAAAGGCATTGTCCACTGCATTAAGACCTGTTTATTGGTGGTTGACTCGGCCCCTGCTTTGCTTGTGCCGTGCAGATGCCCTGACTCCAGCGTCCAGCCCGTCGTCGGTCGTGTTCGGCTTGGCTCCGGGACAGGACGAGTTCTCGACGTCCTCCTCGTCGCTCAACCTGGAGTGTCGAGTGTGCGCCGACCGCGCCTCGGGCTACCACTACGGCGTGCACGCCTGCGAGGGCTGCAAGGTGAGATGGATTCTACGGTCACGACTGGTTGTATCTGCCCAGGTCACGTTAGCCAGCAGCATCAGGAGGAGCGTGTGGTTTGTGTTCATTGTGAGGATGGAATCCTATCAGACATGCTGCCGTCGTAACTCGTCTGTCAGGTCTCGTGTCGGTGCTTTAGATGTTTGGCGATTATGTTATTTTCAAATATTCATTGTCAGGGTGTGAAAACTGCTCGAGTTTTAAATAAAGTGCTTGAAATTTGTAAAATCTACTTGCAGTGAGGTGCCAGGTTCCTGTCATTTAACGAAAAAAAAAAGAAAAAATCAAATGCATAATTTTTATCATTATTTTCTGATTTATCACAGCTATAATGGACATTTGGATCTTGAAAGTGCCTTGGACAATGTGCTTGATGTGATTTGTTTTACATTGGCTGAGCCAGGACACATAGGAAAGATTGAATAAGTGAATATGTCCACTTTCTTCTAATTTGAAATGGAAAAAAATAGACAAGAGAAGTGAATGCAATTCTAGGATTGTGTAATTCGTCAGAGCTGTGAGGTTCTTGAAAAGCTTGAAAATGGCCAGTGTTTGAAACGTGCTTGAATTTGACCTTGGAGAAGGTGCATGAACCCAGCTCTATCTCTACTTCTGCACTTGGTTGCACGGGTTATCTCCCTCCGTCCATATTTCTGTCAATATTCATCAATCACCTCCTCCTCGAAGCTGCCTGCGCTCAAGCACAGGCAAGCCAACAATTGCAAACAAGAGTCTGGATGCATATTAACCAATTTCTAGATAATGAATCATATTTGGAAATAAAAGAGTGAAGAAAGTGGGACGTGCTGGGCTGGGAATCCAGAGGCAGTATGTCTTGTGACTAACGATAACCTCTGAAAAGCATCAGAAATCCCAGCCTCGGCCTTCACACGTGGGCGCTCAATAATCTTCCAGTTAATTGTTTACCAGTCGTGTTGAAGAACAACCCAAGGCTGTTTTGTAAGAGGCACCCAAGGACAAACCCGGGGTGACTTGAGACGTGCGTTCGTGTGTCTTTGAGCCTTCAGCCGTCCTACGTGTTCTTACTTTTCTCCTCTGGGGATAAAACAAACTGTAAGGAAACCGTAGCCGAGGCGAGAGGCTTTTCCACAGCTCCGCACCGTGAATCCAGTGGGACAACACGAGTATGAATGTCAGGAAGTGGTTGCATAAACCCAGCAACTCCATCATGTCAACATGCTGATACGTAAACATTTGCATCAGAGCGGCAGCAGCTTGCCGGGGCGCGAGCATGTGCACGTTTCGGTGTGCGTGCGTGCATTCGAGTGTATCTGCCCAACACTATCAGACCTGGACAAAAGCCTCGGCCCAACCACAGGGCAGAATCAAAGTAATCTGACCTCTGAGCCGGGTGAAGGAGTAGGGCTGTTAAACAGTAAAACAACAGTTTATCAGAAAAGTCAAGGTTTGTTTAACCTATCATCTACGTTCAGAAGGGAGTCATTAACAGGGCATCTATCACAGGTGCCAAAGGGTAATGGAGAAGCCCCCAGTTTGCGACACGGGTCAGATGAAGTCAGTGTTTCGCCATCAGGTCCGTCACGTGGACCAACGGCGGCGGTCACATTTCATAGCCTCGAATGTGAAAATTGGACCACAGTTGCAGTTTTCAGGCTTTATGTCAATTGTTGACAGTAAGTAGAGACAGGAAATGAGGGGAGAGGGAGAGGAGGGCCTGGGAGCCAGGCTCCCAGCTGGGAATCCAACCATAGGAGTTGTTCAGGGTACTTGTCTCATTTGTCTCTGCCACTGAGACGCCCCAGAGTGGCTGTCGGCCAGGATTTTGCAGATGCCTGCCTCAGCTGCGTCTCTCCACATCCTTAATACTCTGCACGTCTGGAGATTCTTGTAATGGGGGCATTGGGATGACTGGCTGCAACTCTTGAAGAACACAAAAATATCACGTATTGACGTGTTGCATACATGGAGACGTATCCTGTGATACCAGGTGTTTAGAGTGGGAGTGAATCATGGAAGTTTCCTTTTGTCAAAATTATCGGCGGCTGATTAGTGAAGGTCCCTGGTCTGAATGCCTTAAGAACCATATGAAACAGCCCGTGTTGTCGTGATTTTAAAAGGTCACGTTAAACCTGCACCGTAGTGATAGAAGGAAGCCGAGCAATGTGATGCTCGTCCTTTACGAGCGTGGGCACCCAGCCTGTTTGACCTCCACTCCCGTTCTGTCCACGCTTGACGTCCTCATTTTACACACGTATGTGAGCGAGTGCGCTGGGGGCTGGGGGTTAGTGGGGAGAGTCGCTCGGTTCCCTCACGTGTGCTCACAGCGTTGGTAATCCGCTGTTGTACAACTGTTTGTGTGTCTTTGCTCCTGCGTGGGTTTCCTCGCCGTTCTCCTGTGGTGTATTTTGGCTCGCGCGGTGACAGCTTTGGACAAAGTTGCGATTTGCTGCTAAGTATGGCTAAAGATGTTATGAAGCAACTCCCGAGGACATTTTCTGCCCTTCAGCCTGGTGCAAACATGCCACCAGGCGCAGCTGGGCCTGGCCAAAGTTAGCTGCGTGTCCGTGTTGTGTAAGACGGGAGAAACCGATGCTGAAACCGTCCATTTGATATTTCCAGACAGAAATCACATGGGGATAAATAACTACTTCTCTAATGGCCTGAGGAGTTGGTCAATATTTGTAATAATTTATTTCTGGACTGTGGAACTGGTTTCACAACAGGAGAGCATTAAAAGTTAATTTAGCTCTGGCCTCTGTTGAACGCCAGCTTTTATCAGCTTGTTTCCTCTTCTAATACCCGATAGACTACAGCCGGGTTCACGTCCTTATCACTACGAACGCAAAGCAACTGTGAAAATCTACACCTACTACTACCCATCATGAGTGTTATCCACATTCTAACTCTTCTTGCTTGCGCTGCGTATTCTTTTTTTTTTCCTGCTCCCACAGGGTTTTTTCCGGCGAACAATACGTCTGAAGCTGGAGTACGACAAATGCGAGCGACGCTGCAAGATCCAAAAGAAGAACCGCAACAAGTGCCAATACTGCCGCTTCCAGAAGTGCCTGTCGGTGGGCATGTCCCACAACGGTGAGTTCGACAGGGCAGGTCCAGGCGGCGCTCCCACACACACACACACACACACACACACACACACACACACACACACACACACACACAGACATGGGCCCGTTGCTCTTGTTACTTGTAAGCACACACTACTTAACAGAGCAGCACAGACAGCAGATGCCAAGAAAGACTGAACAGGCACGTACACATGCACACTTAGCACAAATAAGCAATCTAACACCACAGTTTGGTGTTGCATTGCACGTTAAGGCAAGTGACTAAGCGAGGGGCTGGTCCCAGCTGTGAAACATCGTCAAGAAGAAGTAACTTTTTAAACACTCTGACAGTGTTTATTGAACTTTATTCAAGGATAAAGTGGCTGTACGTGTGCAGTACGTGGTCCATCTGTGCACGCTGCTGGAGCGGTGTCGAGTTTCACGGGCTGAACCCACTGAACTCTTTGGGTGCAGATATGTGAACAAGAATGGAGATCACATGACCGAGTGGGGCAGTCCAGCTGATTCTGTCATTTTCAACCCATGAAAACGTGCGGAGCAGCAGGATATACTGCACAGACAGGTCCGGCGATCAGAACAACGCATGCCTTTAACAGTCCGAATTACATGAATGCAAATGATTGTCAGTGCGTTAACCTCAGGGTTCTGATGTTGGAAATGGCTATGTTTCTCTTCCTCTCGCTGTTTTGATGACGTTTTTTTTCTAAATAATTGTTGAAAATAATAGAAGAATTGATTTGAAGAAGTGGACTGAACAAGTACAGACCAAATATGACTAATACATGTTGTTTATTTTGAAACATTGCAGCAGTTTCTGATAATGTAATGTAGGTGCAAAACCCTGAACACCAATCACACGTGGTCGAGGTTACGTCAGACATCCACTGCGGCTGCTTATCTTTGTCTGAGCTTCTGGTGAATATTGTTTACTGTGTTAACAGACAACATGGCATGCTGACCGCTGGCTCCGGTCAATGTCCCGACTGTGCTGACAGAGATTTGTGAGATGACGTGTGCGTGTGCTGATGCATGATTCTCCTGGTCTGTCTGTGTACTTTTGGTGGAAGGATCAAACGGGTCAATGCAATCTCTAGGTTCACATATAGACTGTGGCAGTGAACCTGAACTCTTTAATTTCAAAGAGGCTTCCTTAAGACATAACCCAGATTTCGATGATGAGGATGATGGGTCGAGTGCGTTAAAGCTCCTCAGCAGCAGTATTTCTGTCAGCCGCACTTCCTCTTACGGAGTATATGAGTGTCGGGTTTCATTGGCCTAAATGTAACCTTAGAGGGGAAGGAAGGAGATAGGAGACATGAGACACGTGCAACCCGACCACCCCAGATCTGGTGGACCACTGCACTGCTAAGCTTGGAGCTTGCTCACCCTGGTTGCATTGACTGCATATGGATTTTCTAGTTACAGTTCAAGATGCAGGATGATGTCGAAGCGATTCGTCAGGTTTTCTTACTTTTATCATCAAACACATCGGCAAGCATAGATACACAGTAACAGTTTTTAACCCACTGAACATTTTTTAAATGGTTTGTATCCACACCTGAGCTAAAGACAGATGCAGTGGATACAGATGAATTCAACATTATAGCTGTGCCTCTGACTTATCTTACAGATATCATTTGTGGAGGAGTAACGATTAAAGCTAAAGCAGTCATGACTCAACTGAAAAAAAAAAACTCTCAAACTGCCTCAAATGCCACGTCGATATGCAGGAGGCTTCTTCTGCCTAACCCTAACCCTTAGCCACCGCATCTTTATCACCTTCATGTTCTTTCCATATGCAGATGCTTCAGTGGTGAAAGGAGCCTGGACTGAACATCTATAGCACTCTGCAGTTGCATTTCTTTTTCATTGAAAAGACTCTCACTGCTGATAGCAGAACAGAGCTAATGTGTGAGCGATATTAATGGTTGTTGCTGATAATTATTGCACATCTCTGATACAAGAGGGCTGAACATGCAACCTCCTCACTGGAAGACCTTCAACCTGACTCCATGTTTTTCTGGTAGAATTTATTTTAATCAGCTTTTATTAACTTAAAATTGAGTTTATAGTGGATAATCAGGATGAAAAACACATGATTCTCATTCTGCCGTGGTGCATTCATGGTTCGGGTTCAGCTAGAATTCAGGATCTGGGACAGTTTATGCCTTTACTCCAAAGAGGACAGAAAAGTTTATAATACATTTTATTATATTATTGTTATGGGGTGAAACTGAGTCGAAAAGCTTTTCTTCTCTTGTAGAGGAAATGATCACAGCCATATCTGTGTCTCACTGTTTGAACAGCAGCAGAGTGCTGTTATTATCACCGATCACACGGGTGATGAAAGTTGATTGAGCGCAGCATCTAAATAAAGGTGAGAAAATTGCTATAATAAGTCTTCAAGAGTTTTTTTAATAGCTTAAACCTTCTCTCACCAATAAACCTGTGAAACAGATGATTGAATGGGATGACAGACTGTCTCCCACCTGTAGACACCCCCCCCACCCCCCCACCCCCCCACAGACTCATCCTCTCACACACCGTTGTTAAGATATTGACTTATGCTCAGCTTAGCATCACTCACTTCCTCTCATCGTAATTAGACTTGGCTCCTGCCCAGGCGCCCGCTGTCGAGCTTTACCAGCTTCTGATGATCCATCCAGTTTGTGAGCAGTAATCTAATGGGCCCTCATGCTGTCTGCTCGCTCCCAGTCCCATCCCAGCGCGGAGCTCCTCCGCCGGCCTGGATCCGCTCCAGCAGTGGGCGGATGCTCGGAAAACCTGGGAAATCAGAGCTCCCTTTTGTGCTTTTACAGTCTCGTAAATGCAGGCAGTAGGTGCAGCTGGATGTTGGTCTCTCAGAAGGAGAGGTGTGTGTTTGTAAGTGTGTGTGTGTGTGCATGCACGCATAAGCTTGTGCCCATTTAAATTGGTGAAGGGGGGTTAAAAACAGTTCACCCCTAATCTCATTAGTCAAATGGGATCAGGCCGTCTGAGAGATGCCAGCGTCCTCCCGTAGAAAAACAACTCCCGTGTGGTGTGGAAACACACTTCACACAACTGGCGGCCTCTTCCCAGGCGTAGTGACCTCGCTGTGTCCATTCATAACTCTCTATTGCTGCACCGCACAAACGGGAAATGCGCCTTAAATTTTGTTTTTCTTCTGTGCTTCATTGACTTGACAATTCACTGAAAAGCAGCCAAAGCACTGAGACAAAGAGCATAAATTTAGCTTCATAAAAGCCTAGCTTTGCACTGTGACTCAGGCAGCATCACTGGTGGACAAGTTGAATCAAGCCACCACTCCAGTAAAACTTGAAGCCGCCCCCTTTGTTTTTCTCTTCTTCTTTTGGATACACGTTTAGCGCGGTGTGAAACCTCTGAGACCTTTGCTAGTTTTGACACGGTTTATTAGGGAAATGTCACGTTCAGACATTACGCTTTCCCAGATTCAAGCTTTCACCAGTCCCAATTGTAGTCAGTGCTGCAAACACGTCAAGTTGCTTGGGTTTTGATCATAGTTTTTGATGCGTTAAATGCTTTTTTCCTTATTGCACATATGTTGACTTGGCTTGATTTCTCTCAGCAGGGTGTCTTTGTAGGGATTCAGAAAATGATTCCTCCAGATGTCAGAATCTTGACGGTGTGATTATTGTGGCTTTGTGGAGCTTAAGCTGCATTACTTTTCCCAACTTTGAGATTTGTGTAAATTGCTCCTACTTATACAGTAGTTTTCTCCATTCAGTGTATTCTACTGATGTTAAAAAAGGGGGACCTAAAAGGGTTGAATGGAGTATTTATCCTTCTGCTCTGGTATTAAAATAGAAGTTATGGAACATTGGTTTAATCAGAAATACCTCAGTTGTTATTTTACAGCCTTTGTAAAAAACCCTTTTTTCGGGTGTGGGAATATTACGGCCAATTTCTCCACAGATCTGTCGCCCTCTTAAGCTTTTTAGGCTTTACACTGATTGGCTGACTGAACCACAGGAATGATAATGTAACGGTCCTTACTAAAACAATAAAAAAAATAGGGAGCTCAGCAACTTTTTCCTGAACAGCATATATATCCAACTTTATGTTTTTGAGCCAGAGACAGAAGAAGAATCAGATACTGAGGAAGAACCAAGAGTGTATGCACTGACATTTCATTAGAAAGTGCTGCCTCACAGTAACTGCCTCCATTTCAGTGTTTGAGCTATAAATGACCTAGGACCTGCCTTAGAGCTTTAGCTAGGACTAGGCTGTGGTTATTCACCAAAGCCAATGTTAGGTTGACTTCTTCTTCATTCTAGCTCCAGCTAATCCATCTTCCTAACGCTGTGTGTTTTCTGCTCTGCTCTCCGCAGCCATCCGTTTCGGTCGGATGCCGCAGTCGGAGAAGCTGAAGCTGAAGGCGGAGATGGTGACGGGGGACAGGGAGGTGGAGGACCCCCAGCTGGCCGATCAGAAGACGCTGGCGCGGCAGATCTACGAGGCCTACCTCAAGAACTTCAACATGAACAAGGCCAAGGCCCGAACCATCCTCACGGGCAAGACCAGTAACCCGGTACGTCAGTGGGTGAAAGGCTTTTGGGTGAAAGGTATCGCATACGTGCAGTGCGTCTTCCAAAACCCTCTCTGAATTGAAACGTGTCACACTACCTTCTTCAGAAGAACCACAGATGTATGACATGGTACTCTAAATGCCTCAGTGTGGTTCATTGCTACAGTTTATGTTAAAGTTGTTAACGTTTAACACCACTGGTAATAATAGCACAGCCGACAGCCTCTGCATGGCCCAGTAACCTACACTCCATATGAACCAGTTATATAACACCGCTCTGTTAGCGTATTTCATCACTACTCACTAACGTGCTTAAAGCAAAGGTGAAAGTGTTTTTTTTTCACTCTAGCCCTCCTTGAAGGCAGAAAGTAATATATTACTGTTGGGTGGTTACTCCACCACGGGGCGCGTGGACGGCGTGCTCACGGCTCGTGGCAGCGCCACAGTTTTCCTCACAGATGGAGGTCAGCTTGTCTTGCAACTTTTAATTTATTTCTCCCCCCGGTGGAGTGATTTTAATCTCATTCTGAGCACATTCAACATTTGCAATCAGGCTAATGTCTCAATATGACCTGGCAGCCAGTGCCTCTGAGATTATGCGCAGGCAGCCAATGACATAACTTGCTCAATCAGTAACTCGAGCCAGCGCGCAAGCCGGACAAGGAAACATCTGTGTGCCACGCCGTGATATAAAGAACCAGTGTGTGTGTGTGAGCCTGTCACCTCTCCCTCCTCTGCCCCCCCCCCCACCCCCCCCCCCACCCTCTCTTCCCCATGCATGAACCCTTTTCACGGCCCAGCCACAGTCTGGGATGAAAACATCCCTGGACGTCTCCTCTCTCTTTCATTTCCCTCTAGTCACAAACAGAAAACGGCTCGATGAGAGAGGAGGAAGCAGCTTTGGGTGGATGTGTGCAGGTGTGTGAGGTCAGTCCGAGTGCACGGACACCCCACCACCCCTCCACCCCTCCACCCTCGTCCTCCCGCTGCGTACAGAGATCAAAGCGTCCAGATCGATAGGCATCCTCTCAGAGTCCAGATGGAGTCTCGGGGGTGTGCAGCCACTGGGACGCGCTCAGCTGGAAGCGCACAGACTGTCCGCTCCTGCAGATGCAGACATGTCGGCTTGTTTTGATGGCCGCTCGCACCTGTAGGAGAAATAAATCTTCCCTCATTTGCTCCCGTGGTGGCTGGTTCAAACCTGCAGCCGAGCCAGAAGCACTGCCGTCACATTTGACTCATCTGTCTCTCAGATGTCTGGGAGAAATCTGGAGCTGTAATTGTGCTGACTGCACAGTGAAAAGTGGTTTTGTTGCCCGAGTTAACTGGTTTTGTAGGGCTGTTAGTCATCCCAACAGTACATGCTGTCTTTGTTGAGCTGCTGCTGATGCTCCGGGCTGAGCTGCATGTCAACATGTGAATTGGACATAGAAACGTGATGATGCCTTCTTTAAATCTGGGATATCTTAGACCATGTTCACAGTATAAGTCTGAAGATTCAATTTCAGTTTCAACAGATGAAGTGACCCACACATGCAGAAGACTGCTGCATGCCATGTTTAAGGAAGTAAATGTGGTTACTACACATGTCAGCGTCTGTGTACTAATTTAGTACTTATACTAAGTTATTGTGCAATCTCAGCCAACAAAATTAGGATCAAGTGATGAAAGAAAGAGGATTCTTGTTTCGTATATTTGGCATAGAATTATGGTGTCTGTGTATCTGACGTAGAGGCACGTATGAAAGTGTCCGGGGTCGGATTTGAAAAAGTCAGATTTGTTCTATTTAGTCTGTATAGTCATAGAAAATGAGATATGGGCCAAAAAAGTCTGATTTAGGTCTCTGTTGTCTAAGGCTGAGCCGTAGCTTCTCTGGAGCGAGCTGAAGTCATGGGACACAAGGGACATTTACACAACACGCAGCATACAGTGTGGCGCTACCAGCCCGGGCTCTGCTTTCACTATAAACCATGTTAATTTTAGAAACAATGGCCCACAAACCCTCTGAGCATCCATGAGGGTGCAGCGGCGCTGTCAAGGAGAGCAATTATGTCATCATGGAAATCTTCAGCACGGACCGGGGCTCTTGTGACGCTCGTCTAGTTCAGCCTCTATGGTTCGGAGCTGTGATATCGTGGAGAGCGGCAGGTGTAGCTGCCTCTCTGACGTTGAGAAGTCCTCTGTGGGAACAGTGACGCAGATACAAACACATCAGCTAATTGTAGAACCCATCGCTGCTAGAACGAGCTTCACGTAACCGCTCTCTGCTCTCCCTGTTTTCTTGATCTAGAGAAATATTAGAGAAAAGATGTGCAGTCTGAACTTTGGTCGATGTTCCCTTCTTGTATAATTAGTGAGAAGGTCAAGGAGAGTAATAGTGTCATCGTGGAAACATTCGAGTGTCAATAAGGGCGTAACGCCTCCTGTCTGTAAACACCACATTCACTTCGGTTTTTCTTGGAGAGGTCCGATGATTCAGCTTTTTCCATGTTGACTGTGGAAAACAAAAACAAAATGTAATCATTTGCAAACAAACTGTGTTTACTGACAACTTTCTACAGAGTGGCACTGAGCGCCTGTAGTTGTCTCTTCCTATCCCTGTATGTGTTCCTCAAGCACTGAAACTCGTGTGGCCTCCACACCTGGTTATGATCCTCTCACCTGTTACCTATGAGACAGGAGTGCAATGGTCCAAGCAGGTGTTTTGGAACATTCCACAACTTTCCCAATGTTTTGTTGTCTGTTTCCTAAGATTTTCTGAAAACCATCAGAAATCCCTTTTACAACATACCTTACCATTCATTTAGAAAGACAAGTCGTTTAGTAATTTTTCACAATACATATTAACAAGTAGTAGCAGTAAACAAGCAAAGTATTAAAAAATAGCAGATATTAACAAGTAATAATAAGTGAATATTATTGACATAACTGAAAACAACAGTGATAAGGATAATAAAAATGATAATGGTGATAATGATAAATAGCTTGGTTTTCAAAATAAAAGGCCACACCGACTGATTGGATCTGTTGTGACACATGCAAAATAGCCGGTTTTATTTTTTTTATTTTTTATTTTTTTTACTACATTTAACTACATCAACTACTCAAACAAACATCGAAGTTTACTCCATGTCATGGGACTAGTCTCTTCGCCCTTTGTGATGTCAGGGTTTATCAAAATAAATACAAATAATAGCTGTCACACACACACACACACACACACACACACACACACACACACACACACACACACACACACACACACACACACACACACACACACACACACACACACAGCTCATAAGCGTGTTATTCCCCTCTGTCCGCAGCCTTTCGTCATCCATGACATGGAGACCCTGCAGCTGGCAGAGCGCACCCTAGTGGCCAAGATGGTGGGCTCGGCGGGGGCGCTGAAGGACAAGGAGGCCGAGGTCCGCATCTTCCACTGCTGCCAGTGCACGTCGGTGGAGACCGTCACCGAGCTCACCGAGTTCGCCAAGTCCGTGCCGGGCTTCTCCAGCCTGGACCTGAACGATCAGGTGACTCTGTTGAAATACGGCGTGTACGAGGCGCTCTTCGCCATGCTGGCCTCCAGCATGAACAAGGACGGGCTCCTGGTGGCGTACGGCTCCGGCTTCATCACCCGCGAGTTCCTCAAGAGCCTGCGGCGGCCGTTCAGCGACATGATGGAGCCAAAGTTCCAGTTCGCCATGAAGTTCAACGGACTGGAGCTGGACGACAGCGACCTGGCTCTGTTTGTGGCTGCCATCATCTGCTGCGGAGGTGAACCACCATGATCACTTATTAGTCTATTCTATTCTATTCTATTCTACTCTATTCTATTCCATTCTAATAAGGAATATATTTGGATGACTGCTGCTATATACATTCATTTTTTATAGTCACTTATTCTGTTAGCTTGTTTCTGGTTTAATGTATAACATTAATTTGGTGTTGTAATGTACTGTAAATTGAACAAAGTGCAAATGGATCCCCCAAGCACCTCAAGTTTTCTGCCATAGAGGACTAAAGAAACCCAAAATTTCAGTTCGAAATCAAGAAGTTGATATACGGGATGTCTTTAAATCATCCACAGAAATTAACAAATCTAAGATACAGTAGCTGTCAATCCCATTGTCAGTTATCAGATTGGTTGTAGCAGCTCTGTTGAGTACATATTTCACTTTTGCTGAAGAGTCTGACCCCAGTGTGTTCTGCCTCCTGTGTGAGCAGACCGGCCGGGCCTGGTGAACGTGGCGCACATCGAGCGGATGCAGGACAACATCGTGCAGGTGCTACAGCTCCACCTGCTGGCCAACCACCCAGACGACACGTTCCTGTTCCCGCGGCTGCTGCAGAAACTGGCCGACCTGCGGCAGCTGGTCACCGAGCACGCGCAGCTGGTGCAGGAGATCAAAAAGACTGAGGACACGGCGCTGCACCCACTGCTGCAGGAGATCTACAGAGACATGTACTGAGGAGCAGCCGAGGAGAGCCGCTCCACAAACGATCTCCTGTGTTTTCAGGGACAGCAGCAGAATGAGAAGAAGAGTCCTCCATAAGCTAGGTTGAACCACTTAACCCCCGCCCCTAATGCAGCGGGAGTCGGCTGAGGCTTGTGGTCTGCACGCGAGGTCCTGGAAGCTCCTCTGGGCCCCGACGCGATGCCCTCCACTCCAGCGCTCGGACCCTCTCCCGGCTGAAAAGTCCACGTATGCAAGGATGTGATGTACAGTTGATTGAGCCCCAATCTGGACACCAGTGAAAGCAATCTCTGACCAAAACACTAAACCCTAATTGGATGTGGCCGAGGCGACCTCTGCACCCGTTAAAACGCGCCCTGAGACGAGGATAGGAAGCGGAGCTGCTCGTCTTAACTCCAGCAGTGAGCTTTTCCAGTTTGTGCTGACGTCAAAGAGCCATATTACCCTCGCAGCTAACGGCACCCAAATGACTTCAGTGGCAGCAGCACCAAGGCAGACAGAAGTGGTTCAGTGTTTCTCAAGCGAGGCAGCTCCTGCCATATCGGCTGTCGGTAAAAGGGCAGTAATGGTAATCCACGCACCAGCCCTCCAGCATCTCTCACCACCTTTTTTATATGCAGACACCAGGCATCACGTATTTGTACTGTAAGTCTTCGAAGCCATACTTTGCAATGCTCCATGAAATGATCAATGTGTTTCGTGTCATTCTCTAACGTGGGTTGTATCACTGATTACTCAGCTCGTCCAAGGACTGTGCGGGAAAATGGTGTTTGCGCGTAAATGTAGCAAAACAGTCGCATGTTTATCAATATCTGAAGCACAAACGAGCAGTTTCCCACTGGACCGCCTTTACAGAAAACACGCAAACTCACACAGACGTTTTGGCACTCCAACCAGGGCTAGATTTGAACTGAAACCATCTGTTTCTTGATTTTCCCTCTCAGTGAAACTCTCTTTCGTCAGCATTGTATCATTATATCTTCAAATGCAGTTAATCGAAATCCTGGGGTCAAACAGGTATGGCCTTATGAAGTAAACCAGTACTTTGATTATAAGACCTTTTACATCAGGGCTTAAAGCAAAGGCAAACACAAGCTTTCGGGCCATCTTCACGTATTAATTTCTGTGAAATGAAGCCTTTCGGAAACTCTCCCAGCAGCGCCCACTCCTGTATGTCGTCATGCTACTAATGAACGGGTTGCGCAGACGTTTTGCAGCGAGGGACTGTTAAGGACATGGTGAAAGCATGCTCGGCTGACGGCTTGGATAACACCTGTAAATCAGTAGAGGAGAAGAGCGTTTTTGTTTCTCGCTCGTCCAACCAAAATCTACCAATCTACCAATCATCACGAATATACTGAAATTCAGCTTTTCTCTAATCAGTGCACATCACATTGTATAAACACAGTACTGTACATAGCTGAAATGATCACGTTGAATGCTCGCTCCAGCTTTTAACTAGTGAGGTATACAAGGTACTAATGATGATCAACTTTTGTATTCCTCCATTTGGTAAATACTTTGAAATATTTGAAATTTTACAGTAAATGTAGTTATGTACTGTATGTTCTTTTATTTGCTTAAATGCCACCTACGTGTGTTTTAATTGAACTGGATCATATTTTTATACTAAAGTATATATGTATGACTAAATCGAATAATTGTTCATTTGAAATGGCACGACTGAAGAGTGCACTGTAAATAGATTTAAGGGTAACAGGGCAACTGGTAATCTGAATATCCACAGATCTGAATCCCGCCGGGGACATTCCTTTTGTTGATCGCTCATGTTAGATACAGCATCACCGATGCTGCCGAATGCGTTCGGTCCATTCAACTGTGTTTTTATTTACACATCAAATGAAGCTCTTGCGATTGAAACTGAAAGCACTTGTGGGCAGCTCACAGCTCACAGCTTTGGGTATTCAGTTAAAACTTGACCCTTCGAAGACAGTGAAAACTGCATTTAGCACCTGAGAGGTCAAGCCACAGCTCAGCACTGATCATCCAATACAGATCTCCTTTTTTATATATACATATATATATATTTACTCTGTTCTCAGGTTGCACAATTGAAAGAAAATGGGTGATATATGCACAAAATCTCATCGTTATCAGAAAACCTTTGTAGTTGCCTCCTCTTATTGAACAAACCAACTTGTAATTGTTTCACCCGACCCATCACAACTCTGTTGCTTGAATAGAGGAAGTGAATGCACTCTTAATTTTGCCGTCACGTTATGTTATTACAGTCAATAAGATGCAGTAATGGAAATGCAGTATATGCCGTTTTATAATCCTGTTTTTGTTACGCTTTTGTTTGTCTGACTTTTCTCTCCTCACTCGCTGCTATATTGTACTAACTCACCAAACATTTCTTATGCCATGAGTAGATTACTGACCTTCAAGCTGCCTCCTTTTACTTACTCTTTCTTCTCACAGAATGTCAGTCCCACGTGCAAAATACATTCAACGCAGCTCGGTCCACCCCCTCCCAGAGGGGGGTTGGACCCCAAACAATCTGTGCCTTACGCGTGTGCCCATGCCATAAAAAACACCCGAGATTCACAAGAGACTTGACCTGAGCACACACACACTTTCAGAGTTGTAAACCTTTGGTGTCGACAGCTAGAGTTGGCTGTCAGTGACACAACAGGGCCACGCAGACAGGATATGATGTCAGATTAAGGAACCGGCCGTATGTACAAGACAGAGGCTCAGAAGTGCTATTGAGGCTTCATTTTACCGTGCAGAACAGTAACAATGAAGGATATGCTTGAAAACGGACAGACTTTTAAAAACTGCTATACAGTACAGTTGAATCACTAGAGCCAGGCCCCGGAGGAGAAGTCATGTAGGTTTGTGAAGTCTGCTTATCCTTAGGAATATCTGTTTTGTGTTGAATTGACAAGGGATTTTTTAACTTGTATCAGGGAAACCTAGTCTTCCTTTGTTGAACTAGCTCAGGACATAGAAAGATACTGTTCCTCCCTTTCTATCTCTCTCTCTGGAATGACTTTATAGTGCTCTGCCTTACAGCACACCAACGCCAACAACACGTATATATATTGATTAAAATTACCTTTATTTTTATTCTCCAAAACTGACAGGAAAAAAAAATATTACCAGGGAGCAGCAGGCATAGGAATTAGGTATTTGATTTTTTTTTTCCGCCCTTCCTGGATTTTAGTTTGTTTTATTGTTTTTTTTTGTGGCTATAGTGTCGTGGGAAGAGACAACAGAGACTGTCTTTGGATGTGTTGTTAATACTGTGTATTGTGGCGTGGTAACAATACTGTAAATGTTTGATGAATGTATATCTAGTCATTTAAATAATGGAACAAGTTGACATCGAATGGATTTCAAAATAAAATGATTTTAAAATCCACCACATCTTGCATATTGTTTACTTCAAGATAAATTGTATGACATGTTTATATTTTTTCATATTGGGTCAACAATTAAATCACTTTCATATTTGGTTAACAACAGAAGACATTTATTGTAAAACATTGACTCAGAAAAGTGATGTAAGGCCTGTTGTTACACAGGGACTGTCTACAACATCTATCTATTAGCTTACCTGGTTTGTTCCTTAATGATGTCACAGAGGTCTGCTGAACTCTGACCCTGTCCCATAGGGAATACACACTGGGCAGGTCGCCATAGGGAATACACCCTGGACAAGTCGCCAGCCCAATTACAGTATATATATATATATATATATATATATATATATATATATATATATATATATATATATACACACACACACACACACATCACCCTCACTCCACCACCTGAGGCAATTTAGGCATTCAGTCCACACAATTCAGTCTCCAATCAGTTTTAACATGCATGTTTTTAGTGTGTGTGTATATATATATATATATATATATATATATATATATATATATATATATATATATATATATATAGACATATATACATATATATACATAATTAAAGCTATTTCATAAGGCTAATAAAACGTTTTTAAATACTGGAGGGATTAAGTGCGCATATATATATACATATGTATGTATATATGTATGTAATATAGTCTTATATATGACTACCGAGATGAATATATAGGTCGTGTAAATTTATCATAGCTCATTTTCGCCTCCTAGTGGGCAAAACCTTGCCTTGCTCAAAGCCTAAGCTAAGCGCACCGCTGCACCAGGGGGCGCTCTAACGCTGAGCTCCTCCTCCTCTTCTCCTCACATGGTCCAACATGGCGGCCTCCATGGTGAGGACCTGCCGCCTTGTATCATGGCACGGATCCTGTATCTTCCCCGGTTTCTTTCCTACAGCCAGATGCGCGTTTCACCGCTCCTCCACGGCTCTGAACGGACTCCTCTTTACCCTAAACAAACGCGGCCTCCTGAAGGACTCCTTCCCGGAGTCGTCCGCGCAGGACGAGCTGCCCCGGCTGCTCCAGTCCGGACCTCAGACCATCTACTGCGGCTTCGACCCCACCGCAGACAGCCTCCATGTGGGCAACCTGCTGGCCCTCGTCGGCCTGCTGCACTTCCGCAGCTCTGGGCACGATGTCCTGGCCGTGCTCGGCGGAGCCACGGCCCAGATCGGAGACCCCAGCGGGAAGACGTCGGAGAGGGAGCCGCTGTCCGCGGAGACGGTGGAGGAGAACGCCCGTAGCATCCGAGAGAGCATCCAGAGGATCTTCTCCAACCACGAAGTGTACTTCCACGACAGCTCCAAGAGGCTGGGGTCAGTGACGGTGCTGAACAACCTGAACTGGTACCGGGACCGGAGCGTGGTAGGCTTCCTGGCCGAGGCTGGACGTTTCTTCAGGATGGGCACCATGTTGAGCAGGGCCAGCGTCCAGGCGCGGCTCCGCAGCCCAGAGGGGATGAGCCTCACCGAGTTCACCTACCAGGTGTTCCAGGCCTACGACTTCCACCACCTCAACCAGGTGTATGGCTGTAGGATCCAGCTGGGAGGCTCCGATCAGATGGGAAACCTGATGTCTGGACACGAGTTCATTCACAAGTAAATAACTGTTCTGCTTGAAGAAAGGTGTTGTAGCGGCCTTGTTCCGAACCCCGTTGAGAATCACTCCCATTCGAGATATTACCCAGCCTTGCTACGTGTGCATACTGCAGGGTACTATGAAGAATGGTGCTGTGACTTGTCTGTATCCTCTCTGCTAACCGGCGTACTTCAGACGTGCCGTTCCTATTTTGGTGTGGTTTGTGTAGGTGTGTGTGTCCAGCTGTTCAGGAGGATGCACTTGACCTTGCCTCAGTGACCTTCACAAATCAACAATGTAACTGAAGACTTTCAGCAGACTTGCAATTTCTAGAAGGTTTTTACATCTACTCTTTCAGCAGATACTTTCATTTAAAGTGACTTACAGTATTGAGGAATTGGGGCCATGTTGCTTGCTCAAGGGCACTGTTGCCATGGGAGGATTTTAACTTGTGCCCTTTAGTTTGCAAATCCAGGTCCACCAACCAGACCTTGACAGCCCACGTTTAACCAGCATACCAGTGTATTATCAAGCTTCAATAACATTCAAATGTAAATGTAGCTATGCAACATCTTTATCTACTACTATGTTTTAGTCATGCCAAATCCATTGTTATTTACACAGACTGAAGCTACTAGGAAGGGCAGAGCTATAAATGTCACTGAAAAGTAAATAATAAACAAAGATAGGCAGGGTTTTAATCACACATTGCAAGTTCAACTAGTTCAACATTTAAATATTACGCCTGCTGCACTTTGCCACATCTGTGACTTTTGACCTTCTCTGCAGAGTGACTGGTGAGGAGGTCTACGGCCTGACCCTGCCGCTGGTGACCAGCTCTGTGGGGGACAAGCTGGGGAAGACGGCAGGGAACGCAGTGTGGCTCAACAGGGACAGGACGTCACCGTTTGAGCTCTACCAGTACTTTCTCAGGCTGCCTGACGCCAGCGTGGAAGGGTAGGGGAGGAGTGGTGTGGGAACAGCTTTTACTTTGGTCTTTTTTTAGACTGTCTGAGACTGAGGTGTATCTTTTGTTCTTTACTTTGCAGGTACCTGAAGCTGTTCACCTTCCTGCCTCTGGCAGAGGTGGCGAGCGTGATGCAGCAGCAGAGGGAGGATCCAGGTAAACGCCTCGCACACAAGCGTCTGGCTGCAGAGGTGACCAAACTGGTGCATGGGAAGGAAGGGCTGGAATCTGCAAAGAGGTCTGAATAAGCAGATGATTTCAATTCCTGAACTACCTGTGGAGGAGACAGTTTGCTTTCGTAGATGAGAAAAGTTACATTTGACCTCATTATTGCAGGTGCACCAACGCGCTGTACCACAGCAACGTGAAGGCCTTGGAGGAGATGAGTGACGAGGAGCTTCAGGAGCTCTTCAGGGAGGCGCCCTTCCATGAGCTGCTGTTTGAGGCGGGGACCACAGTGATAGATGCATGCCGTAGAGTTGACGCTATCCCAGCAGGTCCCAAAGGGTAGGAACCCTCCATCTGACTCCTCCAGTAGAGCTGTCGCAGGCATCTCTAGTTCTAGAAGTCAAGTTGAAGCTAGACAATGTTTTGTGATTTCTTTTTCTTTTTCTTTTTCTTCTTTTGTTTTCCTACACTTTTCATCAATTAGGTCCTCTTCTAGTTAAACCATGAATGCAAAAGATTAGAAATTGCAACATAAAATAACTTTCTGTGATCATTTACTTTTGTGCTGACTATTACTAATGGTCAATAACAAAATTCTTAATTGAAAACTACAAACTGCAAAATGTAGATTAAAGGGCCTTTCTACTCAAACTGCAAATGTATTTTTCAGCACAAAACCACAAATGATGAAGTGCAGTTGAGATAACTGCAGCTACAGCATAAATGTTAACACTTGGGGTGAAAAGCAATTTAATGATCTCCTCACATACATTTTCATGGAGTCTGTACATCATATTCCTTTAGATTAACAAGCTTTATAATATAAAGTGTGTTAAATTGGGTGGTATTTGGGTGACCTGTGCAGTAGATTTGCAGAATCAGACTGACTGTTTGCTTCATGTCTGTGTGCAGGTATCGGATGGTTTCGGAGGGAGCAGTTTGGATCAACCACAAGCAGACGGACAATCCGGAACAAGTGCTGGTCCCCAAAATCCACATCCTTTTAAATGGACTTACGTTACTTAGGGTGGGCAAGAAGAACTTCTATATCATCAAGTGGCTCAGTCTCTGAGGCTCTCTGCTCTCGTGTGGGACCAGTTTGACCAGTGATGGACTGAGATGGGAAGGTAGGAAACTGCACCTCTGCACGGTCAGTGAGATGGAGACATGGACGGACTCTTTGTGTTTGAAGGTACTGGGTGTTTGTCACATCCTGAGCTGCCTACGGTTGTAATTATGTACATGTACAGATGTGATGTTTTATTTAAAGATGCGTTATTAAAAAACGTTTGATATAAAGATTCTTGCCTTCTGACTTTGTACACGGAGTTATTTTGAAAGGGACCTCAAGGGGGCAGTGTTGCCCCAGCGATAGTTGTGCTGCTGCAGGCACACAGCTGCACCGCATAGCCTGCTGTGACCCCATAGGTAAATAATTACTCGCATTAAAATTAAATTGCAAGATTTCTGGCAAACAGGCCTCGGTTCTATTTTAAGTAAATCACGTTTCTCTCGGTTTGATGTGAACATGAGGTCGACAGCTGTCTAATGGAGGCTGTTTTTTCACCCTGGCACTGGTTGGAGGTGTAAACTGTACTAAGGAGAAAAGTACGAGGTTTGAGATGAATCCCGAATTGATTTAATCCTGCTTTGAGGGAAGATTCTGAGTCTGTAAATTTTGTATTTATATTGGAGAAATGTGTTTCTCAGATCGGCCTGCGGTTTGACCTCAAAGCACCAAGTTTTCACTGTGGTGTAAATTAGAATTTCCAGGATTTGAGCACACAGATCTGTCGTCTGTGTGTCTTTGTTTTCTTTCTCTGTGGGTGTTTGTTTCCTGTCATTTGCAGACTTCTGAGTGTAGAGATGCTTTTGACTCTCTGGTCCCAGTGCATCTGTTCTTCTCTTTTACTTCCGGGGGGCCTGGTGGAGAGTGCACGGTCTGGTGTGTGCTGACCTTGACTCACCGCTCTCAGCTCCACAGACCTGATGGAAAGGCCATGTCACAGAGATGCATTTTTTTTTTTTTAATCTAAATGTTTTATTTATTTAATTTGGTGGACAGTTTTTGACATCAGGGGTTACACCCTACCTATCTGAGGAGCCTCACCTTAAAGCTTTTTCTTCCGATTTTTATTGCTTTTAAGGTGGAATGTTCACAGCGTTTTTTTTTCTTTTTAATTACCAACTTTATCTATCCATCTATTCATTCATCCATTGCATTCCCTACTTTGTACCCACTGATGTCCCAGAGGTCTGTCCTCACATAGGGCAAAGGAGGGGAACACACCCTGGACAAATTGTCAGGTGCTTGTACTTCTCATACTCATACTTTTTCCATTGTTTTACTGTGATTATTTTAGAGGACCTGCATATTTGATGATGCCTGATTTTTTTTTTGTAACAGCAGTCTGTAGTTTCATTACATTTGAACAGTAGATGGGTAAGTAATTTGAAGTGATGATTTTTCAAAAAGCCACATTTTTTTATTCTGTAGTGTGTTGAGGTTTTTAAGATTACCTTTCACATGCTTTCCCTAGTTATAAGCTTAGATATCCCTCCACTAGGTCCATAATGGGGAACTTCAGTGTTCAGCAAAGGAAGAAGGTAAACAGGGGTGGAAACAATTTGAATGGTGGTAGAAAAGAACATAGCAATTTAGATAGGCAGTATATGTTGCAGTAATAGTGTTAAAAGTAATAACTGTAGGTGTTTTACAGTTAAGTGATGTTTGAGACATGTACCTGTTTTTCACAGTCCGTTGTTGCTGCAACATGGAATTTCCCACTGTAGGACTAACAAAGGAACATGATCTCTTAACTTTTATTTTTTATACAAGAACCAGAAAAACATCCCAGAATTTTAAAAACATATCTTTGTTAAATTTTTGAGATGGTGTGTGTTCAAACGTTAAAATGTGGAGTATATAGGTTTCACATTCATTTTGAACGTTGTTGGTGTGAAAAACCTGATTTTGGCCTTTAAAAAAAAACCCTCGATGCTGTGCTGGAAGCTCAACTCGGTGGCCCACCTTAAAAGTGGGCGGGTTCAAACTCCTCAGGACCAATCAGCGGCCAGTTTTGCGTTTAAATAGCTCCCCCTGTCAATCATTTTTCTCCTCACTCCCCCCTCCCTCCTGTGCTCCCACCCCGCCCCCCTCCACCAGTCAAGCTCCGCTCTCAATCCCGAGTATATTTCAATCGCCATATTGGGTCCTGAGAAGGCTTCTCCTCCTCTCACTACGGAGCTGACTGACAGAGCGACCCCGGCTTCGGATGTATGGCATAATAACCCCGTTTTTTTTTTACTCCTGTTGTGGATCTCGACCCAGCGACCGAGGAGATACCCGTTGTTTTCGGCGTGAGAGTGAGCGACAGAGAGCGAGCGAGCGAGCGAGGAGGGGGTTTATTATTATTGCTATTATTTTAATTTTTTTATTTTCTGGCGGAGAAGAGAAAAAAGGAGCGGACGCTCGCTGCGGCTGCTGCGTGTGTGTGTGCGCGTGTGTGCGCTGTCTCGCTGCCTGTGCGCGTGTGTTCGGAGGCTGAAGCGTCGTGTTTTTATCCGGGGCGGAAAAAAGATGTCGGACGTGCGACTTTCTAACGGGAGCCCGACGCTGGAGCGGACCGAGCCTCGGGTGTCGGACCACCCCAAGCCGTCAGCCTGCAGGAGCCTGTTCGGCACCGTGGACCACGAAGAGTTAAAGCGGGATTTAAAGGGACATTTGCGGGAGATGGAAGAGGCAGCGTCCGCCAAGTGGGGCTTCGACTTCGCCACTCACACGCCGCGGTCCAACAGCCGGTTCGACTGGGAGCTGGTGGACTGCAGAGACGTCCCGGCGTTTTACATCGACCAGAGGGGCTCGATGGTTTGCTCCTCCGGCAATAACAATGTGGATCTAAACGGGAATCATAACAACTGTGTGGAGGACGGAGGCAGGGCTGACGGCCAGAGGGAGTGCACGGAGCAGTGCAGCGGCCAGAGGAAGAGACCTGCGTGTCCCGGTACGGAGCTCTGCTGGCACCCTGAGTGCAGCAGGTAGCGCCCCAAATCTCTCCTTAGCCTGTCTCAAAGTGTACATGCACGCCTCGCAATGACGCTGAGCATGCAGGGAGACCGACCTTGCTAGTCTTGACTCCAGAACCGTGGCACCTTGTGTGCAGCAGGTAGCACCTAAAACCAGTCGTAATCTTATCTAAAATTCTCAGTGCACACCTCGTACCGAGGCTCTGCATGCACTTAAATCGACCTCGACACTCTGTATTCTTGTTTTTAGCTGTATTTTCCCTTAAGATGATTGCTGATTTAGCAGAGCCTACTGCATTTTTAGCAGAGCCTACTGCAGGGTGCAGCATATAGCACCGAAAATAATATAATCTATCAGTTTCAAACTGCACATCTTTTATATACCTGTAAGGTCGAACTCAGAATCAGAATCCTATGAGTCCCATGAGTGTGCTGCTTTTAGCTGATCGTAGACTTTGCTTTTTGCAGACCCAACTGCTGGCACCTATTAGTGCAGCAGGTAGCACCCAAAATAGTGTATTTACAACTCCAAAATACTCGATGCACACCTCATAGTGAGGCTTGATTGACCTCAGTATTCTATATCCTTATATGTATGGGTATTTGTGGTTAGCTGATGGCTGGTAAACTTTGCTTCTTGCAGACTCCACAGCTGGCACCTTGCGTGCAGCAGGTAGCTCAGCAAATCATTCATAATCCTGTCTAAAACTCCCGACACATACCCCATAATGAGGCTCTGTGAAGCATTCGGTATTCTCAGTCTTAATTTGTAGCTGATTGTAGACATTGCTTTTTTTTCTTTTGCAGACCCCACGGCCCAAAACAAGAGGTCACACACCAGCTCAGAGGAGGTGGAGGTGAGCTGTCCGAGCCTGAGCCACTCTGCAGAGCACACACCCAGAAAAACCAGCCCCAGGAGGCAAACGTGAGGCCCAGGAGATGGTGAGCAACTTTTGATTTCATATCTATGGTCTCAGATTGGCAATTTTCCCTCTTCATGGTGTCAAGGCAGAGAGGAGGGGGGGGGGTTGAAGACAAGTAGACAAGCCTCTCTTCCAGCTGTTGCCTCCGGGGCTTCATTTCCAAATAAAAATATGCAAATGTTAAACATAACTCACATTGTTTTGATACTGCCATGTAGAGTTCAGATCAAACAATACAGGTTTTGTATTTCAAACAAGTGTGACAGAAGCTTTGCACTTCAAACACACTGTGGCTGTCATTTGTTGCACAGTAAGGCTGGTTCACCAGGGCTTTCAGCTTTATTTATTTTTCGTACTCAAAGATGCATTTTTTGCAAGTCGGCCTGTTTGAGAGCGATGCAAAGCGGGTCGGAAGAAACCTTCCTGCACATTTACACCTTTTTTTTCTCTGCGCCTGCAGCTGCTGGTGAGAGTTTCCCACTAAAACTGTAAACAAGGAGTGAGGCTGAGCTGAACAACAGCGTAGTAGTAACACGTCAGCAGCCACTGCCCTCTGCACTGCTGCAGAGCAGGGGAAGGGAAGGGGCTGGTCTCTCGCGCTCTGTCTCTCTCTCTCCCCCTCGCTTGCTCGCTCGCTCAGCCTGTGTGTGAGTGTGTGCGCACACACTTTGCATGCCAGTGTTACAACACACACACACGTCTGCGTCTCTCCGATGTGCAGGACTGAAACGCAGTGTGTGTGGGGGCCTGAAACGTGCAGGATGTGAACTGTCAAGAGGATAGAAACACCTCAGATTTCCTTTCATTTTCTTTGGGCTGTCTCTTTTAGGGAAAGCAGCCCTGTGGAATATTCAGGAAAAGTTGGGTTTATCCTAATTTTAATCCGAAAATGTCAGATTAAGTGTGACTATTTATTTACATTTTTTTGCACCCTGTGAGCCGCCACCCAAACAAATCCTAGTGAAGGTTTCAAACCGGTGTAAGAGCTGCTGTGAAATCACACCTCATGATATATATTTTTTTACACCTCCTAATATTTTGTCTACACCATATGTACATCATCTCTCATCTCCCCTGTTAATCCACCTCCTCTTAAATGCTCACAGAAATGCCAGTTTTCCATGTTCTCTCACATCATAATTTTTTCCTTGTCTTGCTTTGTCTCCCCCACAGAGCCGAAGACGTTATTTCCCCTTTTAGGTGGGAAAACCTCAGTGTTGGCCGAGTTTTGGAGGAGGAACTATACAGCACCAGAAACATATCAAACTCTCCTGAAGATGGGGGAGGACGCTGTTGAAGCACTGAATAGAAACACTAAAAAGTTGTGGCACTCGTTTTTAAACAAGAAAAAAAAAAGTTACTGCCTCTAAAAGCAGTCGATGTAGCAGTGTGCAATTAGGTTTGATTTCCTTTTTTGCTCCGTTTTTTTTTTACTACCTGTGTGTATATAAATATACATATTATATATTTCTTTCTATATGTAGCACATAAGAAAAAAGCATTATGATTTGATCACAAATCCTCTATGTTAAAAAGGTGTGAATTTTTTTTTTGATTTGACTTGAAGAATTGCAGTGTAGTTTGACACATGTTTCCCAAATGCTGTTCTGTTTGTTATTCGTATTATATTTCCTGAAAAGGCAGTGTGACGCTGACAAAACGGCCCCTGAATTGCTACATTTAAAAAACAAGACCAACAGTCCTGGCTTCTCTTACAGTTCCTCAACAGTGTATCTTCACTCCGTCATCTTCCCCAAACTCTGCAGTGAAGAACGGTACAAATGTAGCTCATCTGATTTTTTTTTTTTGATATTTTTTCATTACTATTACACCAGGTTTCTCCAAGAAGATCAGTTATAAAACCACAGCTTATTAATTAATTAATCAATTGTTAGGACTTCCTCTAACACCATCTGATATTTATTTTGTCTGAGGTGCTTTTTAGCATCAGTCGAATCCTGGAAAATCGCTTATTTTTTTGTTCCCATTTTTTTCCTCCCAGTTGATGTGACATGGTGGCTCTGTGAATAGCACTGTTGCCTCACAGCACAAAAGGCCCCCGGTTCGAATTCCGATCAGGGGCCTTTCTGTGTGTGTGTGTGTGTCTGTGTGTGTGTGGAGTTTGCATGTTCTTCCCATGTCTCTGGTTCCTCTCATCCCGCCCAAAAAACATGCGCATTTAGCTGGATTGAAGACTCTAAATTGGCCCTTGGTGTGAGTGTGTGAGTGATTCGCCTTTAGTGCGCTGGACGTAGGCTCCGGCAGACCCCCGCCACGCCGTTCCGGTACAAAGCGGGCGTGCTTCCTCTGGAGTTGTGAGGTACTCAGAAATTTGAAGGACAAAGACCGTACAAAATAAACTGCACAGGTTGTGTTTTACCATCATCCTCTCCTCCATTTTTTTTACTATAATTTTTTTTATTTTTGCTCCACCAGCCTCCATACTTTCCAGGGAGGAAGGGGGGGGGGCTTTCTCTTAACGGGGTTGAATGTCCTACAATACCAAATACATGGTTGCTAAAGTGCGGTTGCCAGTGCCCGCCCGTTGCTCCTGACTTCACATCGTTACTACTTTGTGATTTGACTTCAAATTTTCTTTCCATGTATGTTCTTTCACCAATGTTTAGCCTGCTGAGGATGCACTTGAGAGCATCTACAAGCTTCCCTGTATTTGCCTAAAGTGTGGGTTATATTCAGACCAGTGTACACCTGGATGGCTGGATGGATGGATGGATAGATGGAGAGACAGAGAAATGCAGTCACCATGCCTGTGTATTTGTGTAAATCTTTGCAATGTACCTATGTACATAATTTTGTAAAAACACTGAGAAATTATACTAACTTATTTATGTCAAGCTTTTTTTTTATGTAGAATAAAAAATGGGTTTTTTGATTATGGTTATCCAAAGTGGCATTTACTTTATTATTATAATTGTCTTATTTTGTAAAAGCATATTTTTGGTAGTTTTTTTTGTTATCAATAAGGTTGCAAACTGAGCCTGATAAAATATTTGATGTGCATTTTCTAATGTGTGGTTATAAAATGTGTTGCAATCATTAAAAGAGAAAATTAAATCTAAGATCTGCAAATGCTTCATTTTTTACACTCGGTGTAAACACAGCACACACACACACACACACACAGACACTTAGATACACCCATTGTTTTCTTTTACCCACTAACCCGCCTTTCTAAACTAACCCCCGCAGGGTAATTGTTTAAAATGTCCAGCACCAGTTTTTCCATCAGTGTTGAGGTTTTGCAGCAGCTCCCTGAGGGCTTCTCTGTGCATGGAGGCATCCTGCTACAATGCAGTGACACTCCCAATATGAATCCAGAGGCATTTTGAGCGGGGCTGATGATTGACACTGTGGCCATCCAATGAAAAGCAGAGTGGGGAAAGCAGACCACTTGTTGCAGCCAGTAACATTCAGTAACTTATCATGGGAATGGCTCAGGGATGGAAAAAGGAGAAGGAAAAACAAAACAAAATCTAAATGCTTTGAGCTCAGAATACAATCCTAAACTGCATAGTAAAATACTACAATTGTAAATATATGTTTGTATAGATTCACAATTATTTTTTACTCCACCGTTCTCAGCAGCATCTGCTTTTGTGTTTGTCTGTATGACTGTGTGTGTGTGTGTGTGTGTGTGTGTGTAAGAGAGAGAGTGTGAGTGTGTGTGTGAGTGTGTGACTATTTTCACTTATGGTGTGTTTTGCATTAGATCATTATCTTTTAGAGTTCCTGCCTTAGTAACCTTTTCACGTTTATTTTGTAATTAATTGAATTTATTTTGTATATAAATAGTGCCATGATGCTGAGAAAATTACACTCAGCTAAGAGAGTGTGTTTTTCTATCTCAGATTCAATCTAAATTTCAACATTGACTATTAAATGATGTAAATTATAATTTTGAGAAATATTTGTACAAATCTATTGTACTTGTGGATGTAATTACAGGAAAATTATTGTTAGCTATTTTTACAATGTATATATTTACGATGTTGTAGATATGAAAAAGTATGCTGCTACAGAAACACAACAGTAATTTAACAGCTGTAAAATGGCTCCATCTCCACTCTTATAGGACTGGAAATATTGTTCCAATTTTTATTACATTTTACACAAATATTTATATATGCCACAGTGCATAGAGCAGAGCTCTAATTCATGGCTTCACACTCTTTACATTCTGTGACAACTTTTCATCTTCAAGCCAAATTGATGCTTTCACTGCAGGGCGTCCTCATGCTTCTTCCTGGTGCCATACACACAGGAAGACACCTGCAGCCGCTCTGTTCAGCTGTGATGGGCGCGGCTCTGTGTGTGTGTGTGTAGGGGAGGTTGGGTAGGGTAGGGTGGGGTTGGAGAGGGCGTGGGGGAGGGGTGGGGGTGGGTGTGGGGGGGTCCAGTCCTGAAGTGTGCAGGTGGGTAACCTCAGCCCAGCCGTCCACCCCCACCCTGAGCCCTGCCCATTGTCCCAGTGTGTGGGTCTTTGTGTGCAGGGCCATTGTGAGGGGCCGGGCCGGCCACTGTTGTGTCTGGGGCTTCTCTGCCCAGACAAAAGAGCCCGTCTACGAGCCTCCACCCTGCTCAAACAGCAGACTGACTGACTGACTGACTAACTGACTGACTGACTGACTTGGTGTCTCGCCGGCTGACTGGACGTCTGTCCGCTTGACTGATTGACTGGATGGAGAGGAGAGAGGAGAATCTCTGACCCTCTCCCTTCTTCTTACCCTTCTCCTACTGCTATCTCCTCTCAGCTTGTGCTGAAACCCTGCACTTGCACTACTGCACTCTCATCCCTCTTATTGATAGTCTGAGGAGGAGAGAGCAGCATTTCATGCTACACTAGGGTCTTTTATGGGGTGTAGCTTGAATATATATTTTTTTCCTTTCTATATAAGTTGGATAAAATAAGTAGAGCAGGGAAAGTCACTTTCAAAGTGTATTCTACAACAGATTACAAAATGCATGATCTAAAATGTTATGTGCACATTTTCTGTTAGATTTTCAATGTGAGAAATATTCTAAAAACTGCTGATTTCTTCAATATTAACAAAGGTGTGAATTGCGATTTATGATTCTCAATAGTTCACACCAGACAACAACCCATAAGGTCAAAAGGTCATTTTCTGCAGAATTAATAAACATGTGAAGAGGATAAATCTATGCATGCAATGCATTAATTTTTTAGCAATCTAACTGTCTGTGCATTTGGTATAAAATTACTCACATTTTGTCTTCTAAATACTGTATTTTCAAAAATAAATTTGCAAAAAAGCAACAGTGTGAGAGCAACATTTTTTTTTCAATGAATAAAAATAAGCAGTTATATTTAGTCTCATCCAGACCGACTTATACAACAAATGATACACAAGCTACAGCACAACAGAGACCTTTGTGTAGTGATAAAAGGACTAGAGTGCACCACTTTACACTTTTCAGTTCTTTATTCTTCAATTCAGTCTTCAGGAGTGTAGGGGGTGCAGTGTAGCTCGCTTGGTAGATTTGCTGCCTGTTATACCACCACATCTCTCTCTCCTACCTGTGTCTCTGCAGCTATCCTATCAAAAAGCTAAATCTCTCTGTCTTTCTCTCTCTCTCTCTCTCTCTCTCTATATATATATATATATATATATATTGTACTTGAGGTCTATTTTTATTGTACTGCTCTTGTGCACTACATAGTGCAGATGTTTTGTTTTTTTTATCAAAAAAGCTTCACAAAAGGTTTTTTGAGCAAACAAAATCTACACCGAGGCATGTTGCGGTTGTGGTTAGAGAAAATGTAGGTTGCGCCCTTTGTGTAACTTAGATAACAGGAAGCTTCACAATGTATAGATCATAGTAGAGCAGCTCTGCTTCAGTAAAATATCACAATTCAGGCATGACACTGATACTGATGCATCTGAGCGAGTCCTTTGCATGGCTGCAGGGGACAGGCCAGTGCTGTACAGCATTTTAAACAAAGCATTATTTTTATCTATACAGTGTCCACGTGTACTGTAATGTGAGTGGTGTCAGCAGCCTGTTATTACTCAAGCGCAACATAGACATTTTCTTATTTCTCCGGGCAATGGGAGCTATAATTTCACCCCACTGATGTAATAATTACACACGGCAGCTACAAAATGTTATGGTTGTTTGTAAAAGTCTGACACATTTCTCTGTGAATCATATGTCTTTTTTTTCTCTTTTTCAGCAGAAATGGAAAGTGTGTATTGTAAGAATATTTCTCTGACAATCTGAGCATGTGAGGTCATCTGCTTGAACCACACCACACACTAAACTTTCACAAAAATGTCCACACACACAACGGGGTCAAGTCCAGAGGTCACCGAGTGCCCTCACGCTGCGTGTGTGGCCGCGATGATGCAACAGTAGCTCCCGTTGCATAAGAAACACCTTTTCTGCCACAGCAGGAATGTCCCTGCGAGCATTCCTGTAACACTCCAACACTCCATCACTGCCACCCAAACAAAAACCACAGCGGACTCGAGGAAATTCCAGCGAGCCGCTCAAGTCCTAGACGTGGACCTGGATCGCAGGCCCTGTTCTTCCCTGCGACATCGCGCATGTGCCAAGAATTCACACTTCCTTGCTATATCAACAGAAACAGGTTATCTTTTCCTGTTAACCGCCCAGGCACTTAATATAAAGTCACAAGTTCCTCCCCATATTTCCTGCCCAGACCACAACCCACGTCATCGAGCTATTCCCTTGGCACCTCAGGCTCTGAATAAGGGGAAAGCAAGTGCCCTCAAACAAACACCTAACATCTCTCTCTCTCTCTCTCTGTCTGTTTCTATCTCTCCCTGTGCTTCTTGCTCTGCGAGCAGGCCAAATTGCATCTGAATTACTGTATCTTTTTCCATTTCTCTGAGCGTTTGTTTTAGCCTGTCTGGAATGCCCCGGGTGGGTGGGGTTTGGACGTCTTCTTGGACGGCTCAATTGGACTCAGTCAGGCTGGAAAGCTGTATCAATACGGGAAAACTATTTCATTGAACAGCGAAGGCCCTGACATGGCTTCGGTGTGTGATGTGCAGGGCGTGTGTATGTGTGTGAGAGCGATGAGTGGCAGGCAGAAAGGAGGAGGAGGAGGAGGAGGAGGAGGAGATGTTGGGGAGATGCTGCATCGCTTCGAATGACAGATGTGCAGATGTGCGTCTGTGCTGCGTTTCTGCAGGGAGGGGTGGAGGAGAGCGGGGAGGGGTCGGTGCTGGTAATGCTCATTAAAGCAGCGCACCTGCAGCCTATCAAAGAGCCTTTTTCTTTTATCAAGGCAAATCTGCTCAAGCACGCAGCACGAAGACGTGAAAACGGGCATGCAGTGCAGCACGCTCCCCCTGACTCCCTCTCTCTCCCTCTCTCTGTCTGTCTCTCCCTCTCTCTGTCTGTCTCTCCCTCTCTCTGTCTCTCACTCTCTCTCTCTCTCTCTCTCTCTCTCGCTCCTGACCGGAGGACGATACCTGGCCCAGTAATCCCATCAGGAATGTCCCAGGATGCGTTTAGATGCATTTGGCTGAGAAACAGAAGAAGAGTTTCCAGCTGCAACATCTGTGCAGAGCAGATAGATGTTTCTTTTTTTCTTTTTTTCCTTTTACTGTCAGTCTCACTATGGCCTGCACCTCTTTCAGTGAATGTAATGGACAAGTAAAGGACCTTGAAAGAACAATTCCATGCTGTTAGGTGTGGCTTTTAAAACATTAGACTAATGCAGTTTTTTGTTTTTTTCTTTCTTTTGTTTTTAATTTAGGCAAAAAAAAAAGTTTAGGGAAGAAAGTTCCCGGTTTAAATCGAGACTGTCTCCCCAGAACAACAAACTGATTTTCAGAGACAAATTACACAATTCCTGGTGACATGATGACTTGCTAAGTAATACTTTTGCCTTACAGCAAGGTTTATGCTGGTTCGAGTCCTACTCAAAGGCCTTTCTGTGTGGAGATACATGTTCTCCCCATGTCTGTGCAGGATTTTCTCTGGGTACTCCACTTTAGCCTCACAATCCAAAAACATGCAAAGTGTGAGAGTGAATGATGTGTAGGTGCCTTGTGGTGCAAAAGCAGCTCAAATAAAGGATGAATGCATCTAACTTGTTGATTAAATGATAAAATGATTTCAGTGTTTCAAATTGTGACTTTATAAGATGTGCATCTCCAAGAATGAGTTTGAACTAAAACATATTAGTGTTTTAGACACAGAAAACCTTCTGTGGGGTGTAAATCCTACAGTGACTGTGACACCTGGCAGAGAGGATTTTCCATACAGATGGCCACCATGATGACGATGACAACTCAATGGGTGTGTTAGGATGTGATGGAGGTTTGACGTGATGTAAAACATTTCCATATGATGCAACTTTTTGTAACATTTGCAGAAGTGTGTGTGGCAACCGTTCCAGTCAGTCAAAACACATCTTACAACACCGACCACAGTATACATCAAATTACATCCCATCAGCCGGGCCTGCCTGCCATAACGTCTGGAGCAATGACACGGGGAACGCTGTCGGCTGAAATGACACGGAATGGAAAATTGTCTTCAGCGCTGTTTTGGATTCGAACCAGAAATGCATCGACTTTCCACTTTTCAGGAGCAATAAAGCGGACCACATTTCATAAGAACAGACCCGGATTTCTTCTTAACTTTTTTTTTTCCTTCCCCTTCTTATTCTATATTTCATTTTATTTTTTCGCTCCTGCTTCTGCTGCCCTCATCAGGAGGCTCGTGGGGCCTCTGCGCTGCAGGCTGCTCGGCTCTGGTGTTGAAACGACTGCTGCCATAAGAATGAGTGAACATGTTCTCCAACACACGGCCTGATGACAAAAGCAGACTCTCCTCACCAGATGAAACCCACCTCTGCTCCCGGGCAGCCGTGGATGCGGTCCATTGGCTTCCCATTATTCAATTTTTCACTCTGTTTTCAATTTTCACTCACTGCAGATTGCTTTGTTGCTGTTTTGGGGATTTTCAGCCGCTTTCCTGTGGAAATCCAGCAAACAGGTATCGAATCTAAAGATGCATCTTTAATTCATGTGCTTGCACAGAAGCTATTGTATTTACATTTGGTCTTTTACACCACAAAAAAGAGGGTAGTGTAGCAATAAACACGGTTCTACTATCAAGATAGTGTAAGTACTAGTTCAAGTGCAGCGTTGAACACTAGTTAATTTGAGATAGCTTTACCACCCTTCTGTGAAAAACTTAATGACAGACTGGTTTGTGGTTGATGAGTTGAGAGAAATTTCTCTCCACAGTCTTCTCATCATGCTCCCTCGTACGTCACTTCAGAGAATTTGTGTAAACTAACAGTGAAACAGCTTTTCAAGTAATCCTATGACTTCATGTTCATGCTCTGCTCTCACTTCCCTTTTCTGATTAAAAATGCTTTAACAGACTGAAACACAGCCCCCAAGTCTAATACGCGAAGCCTGTACGGTACATCACGGCGGTGATGCTTGGAAATAACAGCCTCCCTCTTGCCCGTACAGTAGCTCCGTGGTGCAGCTGTCCACCATGCCTAACATTCTGCCTCGGCGGGCCAAACCCCAGCGCACCACTGAAGTCCTTCCAGTTTCTAGCCAGGAATCTGCTCCCTGTCTGGGGGAAAAGTCCCCAATAATTTGACCTACATAGGCCAGCCTCCCTACCCCATATCCCCCTCTCGAAGTGAGCTCCGACATATTAGCACCGGAGCTGGCTCTGGTGGGGGTCTCTGAGAGCCGGGATGTGAAATGGAGCGGCTCAGATGGATGGATCTGTAGGATCTGAGCAGGTCCCAGTCTCGGCTGAGGAGCTCCCCTCCGATCCCCTGGAGGGTGGGGCGACATATGGCCGAGGGGGATCTTGTAAGGCCAAAGGTCATGGGGGGTCAATCTAACCTCCTGGCCTCGGGTTGATTTATTATCCCGTGGGGTGATGTCGCCCTGTTCGGACCAAACAGAGGAGGGGTCAAAGGCCGTACTGTATCTGATGCTGCCGTGAAAGGCGGCATAGAAAAGAGCCTGGACGAGGAGGGCGCTGGGAGCATTCGGAGCGAGGAACCTTAACACTGCTACATTTCCCACAAGAAAAATCATGGAAACCAAGGAAAGACTTAAGTAAAAAGAGGGCTTAACTGTGATTTCTGACATCTAAGCGGTGCCGTTAGGCGCAATGTGAACAGCTGTGCCTCATGTCTCTTGGAGGAACCTGCTTCCACACTGAACGGCCTACACATCATAATCCAAAAAAAATGACGTACAATCTTTTTAACATCAGCCAAAAATAATGCTTTAGGAACTCCCTCTCCGTTCCTACGTGGGCTCTTTTTTCTGTCTTGGTTACACATTAAAGCCTGACTCTGATGGGATCACAGGTGTGACTGTTTATCGGGCGTTTTATGGTGGTTTAGAGCCAGCCTAAGCCAATCAGAGTCAACTGGAACGGTCTATTTTGTACACCAAGGCCAAAAATGGGAATGTCAAGTATTCTGTGGTAAAGAGGTGCAGGGGAGGGGAGGGCAAAGAGCTGCAACAACTGTCCTCCAGGCAACTGGCAACCTCTGCTATTTAGGGACAACTCCTGACAGAGTAGCTGGCATCAGCTGCTGCCGCTGACATTGTTTGTCACAATCTCGGCTGACACAGTACAAACACACACACACATACAGAGTCATATGCACACACACCTGTTGACTCATATCTGCTTTCATATAGCATGGCTGGGCCTCTACATGCCTGGGCCTCTCTGGACAGGTGGCCTCCAGGCTCCAGTGTAGTGCCTGACAACAGCGAGCAGCCACAGCCTCCCAGCAGAACCTTGTGTGTGTGTGTGTGTGTGTGTGTGTGTGTGTGTGTGTGTGTGTGTGTGTGTGTGTGTGTGTGTGTGTGTGTGTTTAATGTTTGTCCTGTTTGGGAGAAAACTATGGGCAAGGAGATGTGAGGAAAGTAGGCCGTGACTGCCACAACACATCTCCTCTGATGTGTCTTCACGCTGAGATATTTCAACAAGTGAAAATGAACCTATACTTTCACACCCCACATTTGATGAAAACACAAAGAGTGAACATTTGTGGTAGACACTACAGCCTCTCTGTGTGAAGTTTGCATGGTCTCCTTGTGTCTGTGTGGGTTTTCCTGTGGGTATCCTGGTTTCCTCTCACAATCCAATACCATACATGTTCAGGTCAACTGGAAACTCTAAATTACACTTATGTATGAGAGAGAATAGTGTGTGTGACCTGTGTTACTTGTCCAGGGTGTATTCCTAAACCCCCCCCCCCCCCCATCACTCTACAATAGTTCTTTCCAAATAAAGTCCCCCAGATTAACTTAAAAGTTACTGTTATGCTCAGTTAAATTTAAGCTAAAAATAAATCTTAAAACCATTTTCCAGAAACTCAGCTGAGTAAACCTGGCCCTCTGGTCTGTGATGCATGTTTCTGTCCACTATTGTTAGGTTCGCAGCTGGAGGCACTAATTCTGCCGGGTGCCATTAAAACATGACAGAAAAAAAAATTATTACTCCCACAAGGGGAAATTTGGTCACTGCACTTCACCCCCTCATTATTAGTGACACCCACACGTGTGACCACCCAGAGAAGTAGGCGGTCACGTCTCACGTCCTCTGCTTGCTAGCTCCAACTTTTAGGCCACAGCTGCACCAAACACAGCCAAGCAACCATGGCTGTTTTGGGCCTACAGTTGTAAAATCAAGTCAACATGTATGTGATTAACATAGGCGTTCCCAGCCACTCAAATACCCCCGTTATTGAATTATTAGAAGAATATGGAAGTCAAACTTTACCTGTGACACAAAAACAGAACTACACAAGTGACTGAAAAAAGCCACTATGAGGAGAGTGTGTGAAATGTATGTTGGTTTGATTTTACTGTGATTTAGGGAACCACAACTAAGGCCCAAAGATCAGGACATTGCCTTAGCATTTCGCTGGATGATTGTTTTATTGCTTCATGTTACGATACTAGTGTGTTTCATGTGATGTTTGTGTTCGACCGGCCTCTTTCCAGCCACATAATGAAGTCCTGTTCTATTCCGAGCGTGGCTTAGGTGTCAGGATCAAAGTCGACCTGGACGTTCCACAAAGCTCAAAGAGTCTAGCGTTTCACCAGTCCCTACTCTGCACACACACACAGACCGGGGTTGCCAGATTTCACTGTCCAGCATCTGTGACAGTGCGTCCCTTATATTCTTCTTTTAACTGCTTCCTTAGATCCTCTTTTAGGTTGTGCTCCTACTTCTGAGATCAAACTGTCTTTTGAAGTGGGAGTCCCTCTCTCTCTCTCTCTCTCTCTCTCTCTCTTCTCTTCTTCTCTCCGTCTCGTCTTGAGATGAAAGAGGAGCACGGGGTGACATGGAGCGGCCTCCACAGACGGAGGTAGCTACGGGGTCTCTTTCTCTTCCTCTTTCTCCTTCTCTCTCTCTCTCTGCCAAAATCCCCCAGCAGTGATAGAAACCAGAGGGGGACAAAAGGCGGCAGAGCTCTGCAGCCCTCTGGCCCGTGCTCTCTCTCTGGCTAATTGAAAATGGCTTTGCTCTCCTCACTTATGCTCCTGCTGTCCTCCTCCTGCCTCACCCCGTCTCCCCCGCCCGTCCACCCTCCCCTGGGATGACCCTCCCTCTTTCCTCTCCCTCTTTCTCTCTCTCTCTCCCTCTCTCTCTTCCTCTCTCAGCACTGGACTCTGTGCTGATCTTGGGACATCCCCAGTATTTTTTGGCCTTTGAAGGCAAATATAATTGAGTGGTAATATGAGACGTATTCTCTTTTTCCTCCGCATGCCTCGTTCAATGGGTTATGGAATACTGAAGTTCAAAGTAGGTGCGGTGGACGTGTTATTCCTTCTTTCTCTTCCCCCTTCGTGGTGATTGCAGTGAGAAAAGAATCCGGTGAAACGAGGAGTTGAGGAGATTTTAGTTGGATGGAAACTCCGGCCCATGGCTTACCTTGACCCGGCACGGCTCGGGTTCTGGACAAATGGGCTCGAAAAACTATAAGACAGGTTTCACCCTCCAACGAAAGCAAATTATGGAATAGATGAGCCGGTAATCAAATTCTTCCCAAACCAAGGGAGCAGGCCAGAATGTAATGAAATGGAGTTTTATTATTTACAGCAGAGCTACAGTGGACAGGGTGTGCATGAATATCATTTACAATCATTTCCATCCATCTGTAGGACAGGAGCCTCACTCTGTGTTTCTCATCACTTCGACAAGCAGACGTGGTCCAGGTTGATCTTTCCACATGATAATAAATACAATACAATAAGGCAATGTTCCTATTTACAACTCTTATAAAACTGTACAGGAGAAGAGACAGAGGCAGATATGTACGTATCGAGGTCTGTCACAAAATTAGAGTGCCTTCAAAACACAACCACTTTTACTTAATGCAACATAAATAATAGTTATTCGTTTCAACCACCGCAAAATATATGAAAATATATACTAGTGCAGAGAGGAAGCCTCTCCTGATTTCCACTTCCCTTTTTCACCCTTTCTTTTGTGTGTGCATCCGTCTTTTTAAGAATGTGCAGCTGTAATTATGGGAAGCCTTTCATACGGTAGCGACATAGTTGAGTTATTTTCTGTTTTCTACTTCCTCCATTCACAGCGTCCTGTCAGACAAACTACAACCAGCTCTGTAACAAAGTGAGCGCATTGTCTCTTTAATCCAAACGTGCGCTCTCAGCGGTCGGCGGATATTTCCAAACCTTTCACACAGAATTAGCAGGCCTGCTCCTCAAGGCTCACTGTTTAAATTCTGCACATTTTCCAGTGTTTCTTTTCATTAGTCGCTCACAGTGAGTAATCTCCCCTTACCAGGAATTCAGCACTTAATTAGCTCTGGAGAGAAAAAAATAATCAGAGCTTTAATGGGGCAAATTTATTTCAAATTGCACACAGCGGTGTGAGCCCCCTGAAGAGGGTAATAGAGGAGGGTGTGGGCGGTGCGGTGGAGTGCTGGAGATCGATACACGTCTGAGCAAACTGCGAGACCAGGATGTAACCTGTACCGTCCTCCTGGGGCAGAGGAGTCGACTGTTTTTGTTGCCCTCAGGGTCCTGTAGCTGGACACACATCTGCTCGCTTTCACTCCTCTTACTCACGCCTTCCGGACGCTGACGCGAGGCAAAGTCAACAGATAATCTGCCTTTCCCTCCTCATGTTATTTGATCACAACTAACAAACACCCGCCACAGCCTAAGTACAGTTAGGCTGGATGGATATGCGGCTATGGAAATAACCCTGTTGTGTACTGGGTGTGGTTGGTGCCAAGATAATCAGAGGGGTTTGAGGAATGCCTGTGCCATGGCTGGACTCATAGATTTTTTCCTGTGTCTTTGGGGAACTCGAGTGCTTTGATTGCATTACGACTTCATTACTGGGTTAGTTAGCTTTGGAAAAATATTTAGAGTGGAGGAATGCTGCTCAGTGACAGGCTGCACATAAATTAACATTATCTGAGTGGCATGATTACCAGGCTAATGCAGTGAAATAAATTCATGCAGCGTCTAGCTGCTGGAGTGAGCATGCTTCAGGGGAGACTGAGGGCCAACAACACTGATGTAGGAGAGAAAGCTACATTTAGGCAAGAGAAAAAAGAGAGAGAGAGAGACCCAAACAGGGCCAACAATCGTCAAAAGAAGAAAGAGGTCAGTCATCCTTCTCTCTACACCCACTCGCAGTGGTGCTCATGTCCCAGAGCGAGGCGAGTGGACAATTTAAAGTTGTTCTCAGTGGTCAAAAGTCAAGTCAAAGAGAGGATCGGGGATTTGCAAATGGAAGGGATGGAGGAGTTTTTGGAAGACTGAGTCTCCTTGTTATTCGCAGGCTGTTTGTGTGAACTCCCACTCCTATGCTGCTTCTCTTTTGGTAAGGGCGCCCCGGGGGAGACCCCGGCCGCCGCCTCAGGGCCCCTCGTCGATGCTGGCGCCGCTGCGCTTCTGGATGGTCACCCGGCGGATGGACGGCTTGGACGTCAGCTCCGGCTGCGGGGGGAACTGCTCCATCAGGATCCGCAGGGCAGAGTCCATTTTCTGGTCCATCTGATGGACCTGGAATTAACAGGAGACAACAGAACAGGTTAGGGCGGCTGGGCGGGATTAAAAGTACAGCGCAGAGCTGCGTTATGAAACAAACAAAGAGCGTCAGCGCCTTTGTTTCGTCTCCATCGGCCTCTTTCATATAGCTGCCATCCCAATGACAGAGCAGCGCGGCCTTTAATGACACGTTAGTCTGCGCGTCGCCGTCTACCTGCTGAAGCCACTCATTACAAAAGCTGTTGAGCTATATGATCCCGGAGTGGGCAGACACACACACACACACTCACGCATACACACAGGCTGCTGTAGTTTACATGCTTCCCCCATTGTAAACACAGGTGTGTCACCCAGCAGAGACATCTCTGACAGGGCACAGCCAGCCTAACCACCGTGTGAGCACAGATGAATGGCTGCACCTGAGTGCAAGAGGTAAACACACAACAGACTGCCTGGTGACATGCAAATACAGTCCGACAGACGCGCAAACCACAGAAAAGTAGTCATGCAGACTTATTACACACACTGCTGGAACTTCAAAGAGACTTTCTGTGTCTTCACAGCCTTGGCCTCGGTTTTACCTCTATACTTATTTATTTTCCCTTGTGAAATACTTACAAAGCGTGCATAGACACACACACACACACACAAAACGATATCCTCTGATGGCTCCGACGGCTTCGAGAAACCAGGGAAAATGATAAAGATGGCGCTTCGTAAATCAAAGCCTAAACAGCAGAGTACATCAAAGAGCCATAACATCTCACGCACCGGGCAGAGCAGACAGATTCAGACTCCTGTCTCTACTGGACGCTGATAGCAAACAACTCTGGCCCGGCTGCGGTATTTCTGGCAGGGCGCAGTCAGATAGTTAACATCAATGGCATTTTCATAGGCTTGAGCGTATGGTCCCTCTTTCCCCTCATCTTTTAGTGTGTGTGCCTGATGGGCTGGACATTTTTATGGCAGAGCGGGACATTTAGCAGCTATTATTGTTGTTGAAATATGAGCCATAATAGGAAGCGTAAATCTGAAATATCAGCGTGTCACTGAGACGAATGAAATCGCATCTCAGCACGCCAACGATTACAATTTATAGCCAACTGCGCGGCACTGTCAGGACTCTAATGGACTTTGGTTTCCAGAGAAATAGAGCGGTTTCGCATTTTTTTTCCTCACTGTTTCAGGTTTGTAAATGGGTCGAGTTTGCAGATTTCCTACAAGAATTTACATTTTTGAATCATGACCATCTACAGTAAAAGGACACACAGACAGTTCAAGGACATGAGCTGCCTGGAAGACTTCAATTGTTTTGTCAGATATTAGTAAACTGTACTATGATGTATGACAGGGCAAACGCGGCTTCCTCTTGAGCCATTTTTGCTGAGGTTTGCTGATATTTCACCATCCTCAGAGCTTTGCTCTGAGATTGTACCATGACCTAAATAGCTGCGCTAAGTAGACGAAGCACGCGCTGGGCCCGGATGAAGCTTAGAGAATAATAGGCTATCATAAACATGTTGGGCAGTAATCTACAGACTTATCAACATTCTCGTTGGGGCTTAAAAATGGATCAGGAATTCCTCCCGCTGCGGGTCTAAAAGGAGTGGCCCAGGAGACCCACGCAGAGACAAGGAAAACAGTTTTGGACATGCACCACTTATTTATAGTCGCTGATTGTGTATAGAGTGTGCGTGTGTGCGTTTTGTGGAGAGCGGTGTGGGGGAGAGACGTATAACAGTGAGGGCGAGATTATGCAAGTGTGTGTTTACAATTGTGTCACTGGTGTGGCAACTGAGCGTCTGCGTGTTCCAAGGCGTAGACGTGGCGTGGGTGGCAGAGGTCACAAAAGAAAAGAAAAATACAGGCAGGCAAGAGATTTTGTTTTGAAATTGCATTCAAAACAAAACAGCCTCCACTATTTGATACTTGACACCGAGCCGGTGAAACTGTCAGAGGTGATGAATCGCGTCGCGTGGGTCATTCAAATATCCTGTTGTGAGCCCCGCAGTCACGGCTGGTGATAGTCCACTTGTCACCGCCGTTCCGCTCTGCACTGCACTGTCTTCCTGGCTCTGGCACGCTGCACTCTACTGTATGTTGTCATGATTTGCGAGACGTTTCCTTTCGCCACATTGCATAATTTTGTTGTGCCGATGACAAATACTGGAGCTGACCTTGCAGCCACCTTCTGGCCTTTTGTGCCTCCATGGGCAATTATTGATGTGTGTTTACATGCCAAAAGGAATCCCAAAAGGAATCTGAAAGGGACGCTGGCAACTCCACAGGCTTTCACCACAGCTTCCCCTGTCACACATTTTGAAGACGTTTTTTTTGCTGCTTTTTGGGATGCAATAACCATGGATTTACAAAAAATGAGATAAAATAAAGGACTAGGAAGGTATCCCATTTTTGTTTCATTTAGTTTTAACACAGTGTGGAATCATGGTCGTGTGCTTCATTTGTGTAGTTGGCTCTGGAATTATTTCCACCCATTTCTGTCATTGAAAATTTACTGTAGAGCCATTGTGTTATCATTCTGCTAACCCTGGATAGTGTGACTCCTTCGTAGTTGGGCGTCTCCACTGCTGTGTCATATAAACGCATGTGACCCAGCGACAGGTGATGCTCCAGCTGTCCCCGGGCCTCCCTTTCCACCACAGACAACACATGGGACAGTCACAAGTGGAGCTGACACTTACCCTGCAGCAGCAGGGAGATTCCCTAAACACCGATAAGGTCCCAAACTACAGCTGAGTCAGTTGTGTCTTGGTCCATTTCTGCCAGATCTGGTGCCCTTTAATGTTTATCTGCCTTCTTCTTATCTTTTTCCTGAGCCAAGCGGTAACTGGAGTGATTTGGCTATTGAGTGCATTCACATCCAATCTTATAAGTTTGAGCCAGGAATATGGAAGGAATCAGATATTAAGGAAGATCAAGGCACACTTGAGATTTCTGCATCAAACTGTGCCTTCATTATCTCAAGTACTTGTAAGGAGGTGGGTATTTAAACTGTTTACATTATTTCTGTCTCCATTCACATTCACTCATTTTCCAACCGCATTTCAATGAGACATGATGTTTTCAACCTGCTTGGGGTACCCTTTAAAGATGAAATTCTGAATGCCAAGATGCTAAATATATGGCCTGGCTGGTAGGTCTTTGCCACTTCAAGACTTAAATTGTTATTTAGAATTAGTTAAAAATATCCTCACAATCTCCTAAAATGGCCTTATAAATATTGTATTGACAGAGAAAGCTTTGCCAGACAACAAAGATGCAGTAGCCCATGCTATCAACAGCCTATCTGCTCTTTGACCTGGCTCTCATGTGCTTCCAGTCCCTGCAATGACTGGTGGGGATGTGGAGACAACGGTGGGGAGGACACAGAGCTCCCGTTCACACAGGAACACCCTTCCTGGAGCACCTTCCTGCCCTCCCCTGGGACCGTCTGCCTGATAAACTGCAACAAACACACAAGTATACAAGCAAACAAGCATGCCTAAACGGCGTGTAAACACGTTTGTTCGGGCCTGTTTGTTTGTTCCTTGCTTGCCTGTCACCTAGCAAACAGCAAACAACAAAAGAGACTGTGCTAATTGCGACCACAGAGCTGTAGTAGTGGGTTTGAGTTAGAGAGTAATAATGGAAAAGCAGCAACGAGGAAACAAGTGCGTGACACCACAGGGTAAACGTTGTCGTGAAGTAAACTGTCAGCACATTGTCCTACTGAGTAAACCTGCTGTATCACACCAACCGCTGTTAATGGTGAGTTTCTGCTGCTTGGGAAAGATTAGGACAGAGTACGTGGATGGCAAGCAAATTCATGATAAGAAGGTTGGCTTTTTTATCCATGCAGGGAAATTGTATCTTAGACACTGTTGCAGCAGCACAAAGGTTCATAAAAGCAGCAGGTCTGAGATCCAGAAGAGTCATCAGCTACACATGCAGATCTGACGTGTTTGCTTCCTATTGACATCACTGGATCCTCACTGCAAATATCACACTCTGTTAGGAGATGGGTAGAACAGGATGAGCATGACAGACTCAAAGAAAGTCAATGGTGCATTGTACTGAAGCATATTTGCTTAACATTTACCGTACAACAGCCCTCACATTACTGCATGAATAATCTAAGGAGAAAAAAGTACTGCTGGGTTCTTCTGCAAGTGTACTTTTATTCTAAGAGCAACTTAATACTCAAATAGCTCAATTTGAGTAACATTTTAACTTGTAATAGAGTATCTGTAAAGTGGGGAACTGCTTCACTTCTGTAAAGGATATGAATACTTCCTCCACCACTGAACACAGAGCTTCAGCACCTTTGGTTTGAATATTTGATTAAGTTTGCAATAGCTGCAATACTGGTTTTTAAACGTATTGACTTATATAATAGTTACATAACATTCAGCAGTTTAACAGAAATGTATGAGAAATTCCAAAAAGCGAGAGAAGAAAAAACCTTTGACCTTTGACCTTTCACTGTTTAATCATCCATAACCACATCAAAACTATTAACATATAAGAATATCCCAGAAGAAAAGACTTGGAGAGACTTAGATTGATTCAAGTCCTATCTATCAGATCAGTATCAGTTTATTCATATACGTAACAATTCGTCTCCCCACACCAAAGTCATGGAGTCCAACAAGGATCTGTGCTTGGTCCCGCCCTATTCACCTTATATATGCTCCTTCTATGTCATATCATCAGGGAAGCCTCCATAGATTTTCACTGTTATGCTGACAACACTTAATTAACTTCCACCCTGCCTCAGTGACGTTAAAACCTGAATGGACCTTTCTTTTTTTGAACTCTGAAAAAACTGAGTATTGCTTCTAGGGCCAAAGGACTTACGTAATTCAATATTTGATGTCAGCTTTGTTAGTTTTGCCTCGAGCACCACTGTAAAGAACCTAGCAGTTGTTTTTTTTTTTTAACTTATCATTTAGCTGCCATTTGAAACACATCTCAAGGACTGCCTAGTATCGGCTTTGTAATATTCCAAAAAATTAGGCATGTATAACCTCTAGATACAGTGACCAGCTAGTCCATGCCTTTCTTGCTTCTAGCATGAATGCGGGCCTAATTGCTGTTCCAGGAATCCCTAAGTGTAGATTTAGAGCCAGAGCCTTCAGTTACCAAGGCCCTCTCCTGTGATACCATCTACCAGTTTCACTCCAGGAGGCAGACACCTTCTGAGAGTAGCCTTAACACCCTTCATTTGAAAAAGCTTATATTTAGACCTTAACCTTGGGTGAGTTGAACGTGGCAGTGCTGGTGTATCAGCGCTGGTCACTACCTGGAGTTCGCATCAGTGGAGCGTGGGTCCTGGGCTGTGTCAGTCTCCTTCCCTCCTTCTTTGTCTCTCTACTTTCCAGCCCTTTCTCTCTCCTTCAGTGCCCCATCCCTTCTCTCTCTTCTTCTATCTTCCTTTTCTTTCTTTACTTCTTGCTTTTGTTGTTCTTCCCCGACTGCACAGGAATAACATGTCAGGCTACCTCATCCTCGGATCATCCTTTCTACCCTCCAAGATCTCATGGATGCCGAACTGGACCCAGGAGCCTCACCGTGGCCCTGCCTCCACCTACTACTGCCACTGTGGTCCTGTTCCTTCAGGCCCTACTGGACCCCGAACAATCTACTATTATTGCTGATTCTGTCCTACATATACATAGCTTCATTACACTCTAACTGGAGGTGAGAAGATTGGTTGTGCAGTTTTCTCACTGTTTTAGGGAGTTTGTATTTTTTCGCCAATGCTGCTTCAGCTGCTTCTCATGGGATCCTGTTTGTCCTCTCCACTTTATATGTTGCTTGTTGTTTTGTTCATGTAAAATGCCTTGAGATAATGTTCTGAACTGGCACTTTAAATAAAACTGTAGTTGAAATGATGGCTGTCATGTAGATCAGCAGTCTCTGGTTCTCTGTCTGTTCTTCCTCTGGCGATAGAGCGATTCACACTGCCACCTGTTGGAGAATCACAATGTCTGGAGAAAAGCTCGGAGCTGCTATCTGCTGCTTTCTGCGCTCTGTGCCAACTTCTACCGCTGCATGAGTACAGGCAAATGGAGACATGACATGCAACAGGGATATGAGATACTGTATGAGGCAGACCAAGCGAGCGCGTGGTATCCCTGACGCGTAACCAACGGTATGTAGGTGTCATGGTGTAGCGTGCCATACTCCAGCAGGGAAAACAAGGCCACTATATACAGTGAACAGGAGCAAATAGCATGTCTTTGATCCCCGAGCACGTAGACAAACAAAAACACAGCCACTCATTGAGACGTATCCCTCCCTTCCCTCCTGTCTCTCCTTTGACAGTCACCTTGATCAGCACTGAGGAATAAAAAAGGAGGGAAAATAGAGAAAACATACAAGAGCAAAGTAGAGGAGACAGAGGTGCGGGGCTGCCAGAAGGAAAGACTACCAGCTCCAGGAATGTCTTGGCATGGCTGTCCGAGCAGGCTGCGCTATTCAACAAAACAAGATTCCTGTCATTGAAATGCGCTCAATCGCACGAGACAATGGAGACAGAGCTGGGACAGAGGGAGAGATAAGACCAGGGAGGAAACAATCGCACAGGTCACTGTCCTCACATGCTGCAATGAGTGTGTAATGTGTTTTCCCACTGCCGTGACCTCAAAAGGCCTGGTGCTCCAGCCCGTGCTGCAGCAGACACTTTTACTGCGTCATTCTTTCACACCTTTGTCATGACCTGGTGTACTTACATAGCTGTAGCCTGACTCACATGCTGTTTATTGCAATTAGAGAGCGATTCCATTAGATCCCTCCGGGGCCCTTTAAGTGATTGAGAAAGCTTTTTAAACCAGTCAAAACAGAAAACGTCTCTGGTGTCCTTTAAGGTCACATTACGGTGAGTTTTCTTACTGAGGTCCATTGTCTTTCTGGTAAATAATCTTTCATAAGTAGGACAGTACAATCATGATCAGACGAGGAGCAGTTGAAACTCTGCTGCTACTGTGCAGGCATGAAAAGCTCGACATATTTCCTCCCCTTGATAAAGAAAGTCTTGAGCAGAAGTGAAAACAGGCGTTTTCTCCAAATATACCAGTGCTTAAGACAGCCTTCTGGTAGATTGAAGTTATATAAACATTCACCAAAATACACTGTGACTACACTTGTGCCAGCGTTTCCAGACTGATAAAACATCAGTTAAGCCATTAAAAGTAAGGCATTTATGAATAAAAGTGGCATGAAAAGGGATTTTTCCATCTAGTTATAATCTTACCTGCTTGGTACCTAAAGTTTTGTTGCTTGAGTCTGTTGGCATCTAGCTCTGGCACACTTATGGTTAAGGTGGGCAATAAACCCTAAACAGGTAACCATTCCATTGCAGGACACACAATTACACTGATGGTCTCCAATGTACCTGTTTTATTAAAATTTAACCTGGGTGCCCACAAGTGTTTTTCTAGAGCAACAATTCGATAGAAAAGGGAACATTCACAAATCTGCGGTGAACAGCTGCACTGCACTTTAACACAGACAAACATCAGTCCATGAGCAGCATGGTATTGTTAAACTCCACCACTAGTTGGGTGAAGCCACAGCCACAATGATTTCAATGTAATGATAAATTTTATTAGATAGATAAAAATTTTATTGATTCCTCGGGGAGGTTCCCTTTGGCAAATAGGTTAGAGCACTAAAACTTTGCACAAACAACAGGACCTTTATATTACCAATAGGCAAAAACGTATGAGATTATATACATTATATCCCTTTGTTATATTATCACCCATTCCAAACAAACATCAATAAACATGCATTGTTTGCAGCCATTTTGATCCTACACCCCATTCCCATTGCAGAGCTGGGACCAGGCCAACATCAGACTTCAACAGCCTGGAGCATGTTTCTAAACTAATACTAAAGTTGCACATATGCTGCACACACATTTGGAGGTGATAACATGTCAGTGGGTGTGTTTAAAGCCTGCACAACATATTAATATTGCTCTAAATAAGCAATGACATTCCTTCAACCTCAAGCTCATTTCCTGTTTGTCAGCTGCTCTTTTGAACAGCCTGATGGTTAACATTACCCCTGTGTTTTATCACCCGTCAATGGCGAGTTCCAATAAATAAATGCAGCTAAGACAAAAGGTTCTACCAATTCTCACAGAAACAGGACATTTATGTATAAAAGTCCAGTAAAACAAAGGGACTGGAGTGGTCGTTTCCAGTTATTTTCCACCCCTGTTCCTGTACAACCTACAGTGAAATAGCAGCGGCAGCAGCATTGGGTCAGTTCAGGTGAATTTCTCCGCCTCTCTATAGATTCTGTGTGTGGCTCAACAAAGCTGGCTGCCTGCTCTTTGTGTTTCACCTACACACACGTTCCAGTTTCGCTTGCAACACAATTGTGAATGCAGAAAAAAAATACGAGGGTGCACACACTGGTCTCATTGGAAGGCCAATAACAAGTTAGCATTACAGAGAGGTCATCGTTAAGATGACACGGTGGCAAAATATGGAGATGCGGGAGGAGTGCTGAGGAGGGAGGGATAGAGAAAGACAGAGGAATTGAAGAGTGCAATGAAATAAAAACAGTTAAGTAAAATAGCCGGAAAACTTTTCAGTAGTGGCTTCTGTCTACAGGAGAGGGGGCTAACACGCACTAACACGCACACTATGAGAAAACCAGAAGAGGCAGCGCTGTGCTCCCCATACTGATAGAGTGAGTGCACATAGACATGGTGGGTTGTCACCCCATAGCAAGGAGGACCTGGGTTCAGCTCCTGGGCTGGACTGAGGGCCTTTCAGTGTGAGTCACTCCCCATAACTTTGTGGGTTCTGTCGCACAAACCAAAAACGTGCATGTTTAGGTTGATGAAGTGTCTAAATTGCCCCTAGGTGTAGGCTATAGAGGTATAGGCATAGAGGACCTGTGATGGACCGGCGACCTGTATGTGCCACCACCCTGTGTATACTGGAATAGGTTCCAGCAACACAGGTTAGTCATAAAGTGGGTGATGAACATGGATGGATGGATGACTGCACACAACTCGAGTCAAGAAAACACAACAAAAACCAATAAACAACATAGCTGCCTCCTTGTTTATTTTGTGACCCCCTCAGGTGAAGATCAGGGAACTGGAGTGACGTATAGCTACAGGTCACAGGGCACCAACTTCAGCCTGTGAGCACAGTTTGTTTGTGGGAGTTTGTGGACTTCAGATTCTGTCTACTTTACCTCATGAAGGAGCGAGCCAGGAGTTTTGTTTGGGACAGGCGTCATTTCTCTCCCTCATTGACCAATCAACACGGGCCTTTCTGGATGAATCCTCCGCTTGTCTTCGCTGCAGCCTTTCATGCTGAGAAAACATGGCAGCTGCTGTGGAAACACCATTACCTCTCTGAAATTGTCACCAGTCTCGAAAAGAAATGCAACAGCGATGCAGTTGCATCATGGCACTGCGTTTGGAAGGGGCTTGTTTATGAGCCTCGTCACTGACTCATGTCATCGCCACTTAGCTGCTCAGCTCACCCGATGCTTGGTGTGTATTTAACCAATTAACGTCTTGTCTCACTAGCTGCATGACTTGTGACCACTTTCCTATTTGACTACAAAACTCTGCCAGATCTTGTCTCATATGCAATTATTCACAGTGTTACTGAAACGGGACATGAATCAAAAAACAATCTTAAGAAATACCATATATACCTAAAACTTTCATGTATTTCAGCTGGAAAAGAGGTTTATATTGAGCTGGCTTTGGCTCAGAAATAGAAACTATCTCTCTCCAAAGTGCTGATTTAATATAATAGAAGTTTAGAAAAACAAACAGAGATGTACAGTGTGAACACAAACAGAGGAGAAGATGTGCTGTTCCAACTGTTCCAGACGAGTTCGCAGCGGCAGTTGAGAGGAGGTGGATGTGATGAGAAGGATGAAAGACTTCAGACCTCAGACTTCAAAAAGCTCTCGTGGCTTTTATTAACTGTGTGTTTTTGCTGCCTCGTGAGCGCGTTGACTCATCCTCTGGGCTCATTCATATTTGTGGAGAGAGCAGACGAGGCTGCGCTGCACTTTCTGGGCCCGAACCATGATTGTGAAACGCGATAGCGTCTCATTACCAATGTGTTTGTGTCGCCACGTGTTTACATGGGCCTTCGTGACAGAGTGCCCTACTTTGGTAATGTGTTGGTGGGTAACGAATGTGGGAGTTGCAGTTAGTTTGAGATTAGTGTTTCAGAGTTTATGTGTGTGTTTCTTGTGTGTTTGAGTTCAGGCTTCCTGCTGTGGTCCTGATGTAAAATTCCACCTCTTTTCCAAGAATTTCCACAACTTAATAAGGGCACTACCATGACCTTAAATTGTTCTTCCTCTCTGGTTTTGAGAGGGCTCAACATGGTTTCCATACAGAAGGAAGAGAGGGGCTGAAAACCACCAGCTAATGCAATGGATGTGTAAAAACATCAGTCTAGTACAGTCACGTGACCCATCCGCAAGACATCTCTCAATATTTTATTAATATCCTACAATCTCTCTGTCTTCACCTTTGAGAAAACTGTGATATGACTTAATATGACAATGAGTTGCTGCAGCTTTGATGTGCCACTGACCCCCAGCAGCATCAAAACTTTTCACCTCTGCAACCACAACTATGGGCCATTACATACAAACCATGCACTCTCTATTAACTCCTAGCCCTCTTATGTAGCTCACAATTTTATTATCTACTGCTACTGTTATTTACCATGCATCAAAGTGTGCTTGAGTGTACATGTATTTATGTACGACTATGGCTTTTTTAAGGTGTTGCACAGGAAATCTAATCGTATGGTTTATACAGTTACAATGAAGCTTTCTTATTCTGCACAGAGAGCTCAAAAGCAGCACCCTTGAGCACACAATTAAAATAACCTCACGCGGGGTGAATTGGGGTCATGCTTTGCAAGTTGAGTCAGAATGGGAAAGAGGGGTGAGCAAGAATGACAGGCTGCGTGAATGAATCCTAAACCAACGTGTCAGCTGGACTCAAATTCACCAACCCAACGAGCGACCGAGCCGCTCTACCAGCGGCCTCGCTGCCAGCTGGAAAACAGAGCAGGCCCGGCTCAGATTCACCACGGGCCGAGCCGCTGCCAAGGAGAATGGATTCACTTTAACGCTGGCAGATACAATATGTTCTTTGTGTTTGTAAAAGCAGGAGAAAGAGATGGACAGAGAGAGAGAGCGAGAGAGCGAGAGAGCGAGAGAGAGAGAGAGAGAGAGAGAGAGAGAGAGAGCAGAAACGAAGGGTGAGGCTGGATGGTGGCGGTGCGGATGGATTAGTTGTGGCCTAAGTGGAGGAGAAGAAGGAGGGAGTGAAAGAGGGAAATAGTGGTTATGTTTTAAAGAACAGGAAACCGAGCGAGAGCACCTGACGCACATGATAAGTATCAAGGGCTGCGCCACGTGCCGCTAAACTGCAGCCAAAGCTCTTTTCTGCAGGGGTGGTGGTGGTGGTGATGGTGCGTGTGTGTGTGTGTGTGTGTGTGTGTGTGTGTGTGTATGTGTATGAGGGGGGTGTGTACCGGCTAATCTCTCTTCTGAGTGGGTGCGCACTCAAAGCTGCTTTTGTTTCTGAGGGCTACTTTCATGAGGACGCACAATCCCCCCTGTCCACTCTTCCCCTCCTTCCCCTCCTCTCCTTTTTTCCTCCTCTTTTTCTTCTCTTCGTTTTATCTCTCCCTTGTTCAGCGCACACTCCTCTCTGAAACACCGTGGGTGTTTTATTTGATTTAGTGATCATTCTGTTTGGACATGACTGCGGAGCTCAGAGAGAAAAAGAGAAAGAAGGAGAGAGAGAGAGAGACAGAGAGAGAGAGAGAGAAGGAGAGAGAGAGTGCACGTCAGTGTGTGTCCGTGCTCATACGTATGTGCGGGAAACACTGATGGTCTTTCATGTTGTAAGAAAAAAAAAAAGAAGCAGCCATAAATCAAAACAGCGAGAGGGAGAGAGAGAGAGAGAGAGGGAGAGAGAGCATTGGGGCAAGGGCGAGGCTTTGATGTCGCGTTGGAGGCACATTAGCGTTTTTCACGTTGAGAGATGTGAGGGTCAGGGAAATGTTACCGCAAAACAAAATAAATGTGCGGCACAAACAAGCCAAGAGAGATGAATTATGAGACGGCTGCCAGGAGATGAAGCTGCTGTCAGCTCGGAGGAACACGGGTGCTGCCGAGGGAAAACTTTAGGGCTCCTGACGAGAGGGTGAGATCATTCACAAGGACCGTGATGCGTTTTACGATGAGAAAAGGATGAAAATAGGCAATGTGATTACTAACCACAATTACCGAGACACACAGGGGATGCGATGTCCTGTGATGAACATTTTCTTTCTTGGTATTTGATCGTACATCAGATTGCAACTTAGACCTGTACTAAAAAAAAAAACTAGTCCAGAGTGGGAGTTTGAGCAAGTTGACAAAATGTAAAAACAAACCTAAGTGTCCATTAACCTCCACGTGAACGCGTTGAAACAAAAACGCCATCTATCTATAAACACTTCAACCTGCACCAACCGATTTCCAGGAAGCCGTAGCGAGTGGCCGTTCCGGGGGCAAATCAATAGACAGATAAAAGCACTCGAAAGTGTTCCTTAAAGTCACGTAAACACTCCAGGGGGCGGGGAGGAGGCGGGGGGGGGGGGGGGGGGGGGGGGGGGGGGGGGCAGAGGGAATAAGCAGTTGCCTGATGGACCATTTGTCCTCCCAGACAGCTGGACGTGATCTGCTCCTAACTGGTCCCCAGTGTGGTGGCCCTCGAGAGGACCCGACGCTGCGGCGAACACAGTTTAAGAGTCACGTAAGGCTCCCATGAAAACAAACAGAGGAACATAAACGACACGGCAAAGTCTGTCTGACACTTGAGAATTTTTTCAACACAAGTGCACATAGCCACACATACACTAATACAACATCGTGACAAAACAAGAAGTAGCTTGCACACACACATACACACACACACAGTTTCTTGTTATTCAAGGCCTCTCCTCTTTCTCCTCTGTTCTGAGAAATATTTCAACACGTCCAATGAGGCCAAACACTAATATTTCTTCATCGTGGGCTCTAATGTGGGAAGATGAATGCCCGTCACATGGCTCAATCAGGACAGCTTGATTACATTCCCCCCCCCCCATCTCCTCCGAGCCCATAAACAGCTCAGCGACGTGACACCACGCTCCGTTTCATCAGCCAAGTGGCAGTGACTCAACAAAACAAAACCAGAGGCTGCCGCGCCTCCGAATAGCGATGGAAAAGAGGGAGGAAAAATGCAAAGCCTCCACATATGCACCTCCACAAATAGTTGCAAGCAGTTCTACATATTACTGCATATCAAAGGGAAACCCAGTTTTGATATGGTAGTTTTCTACACAGACCTATTGCCTTTTCATGTTTAACTGGCTTTAGGCTGATGGACAGCTTGTCCTGCCACTCACAGTCACAATGTAACCATACATTTCTTGCTAAATAACCTAGTATAGCAGCTTTTTCCTGAACTTAGTGTTAACTGGAGCGATACAGCCATGGAGTGGCTTTAAATGTCAGAATCATGAGAAAGGATCAGACACCGACTAAGAACCAGGCAGTATGTACTGGAAACTTCTGCCTCAAAATCATGTGACTTCATATATCTGAGCGTAGGCCGGTACATGCAAATGATTTTGGAGGTAAAGAGCAGTATGGTGTATATCCCATCCCATCGCTGTTCAGCTGACAGTTAAAAACTGTCAGCACACAATAAGTACATGCTCTAAATCAACAACAACAGTGTAAAGACTGGAAAACCCAGATCAGAGGTGTATGTGGGCTTGTCTGGCAGGAAGGAAATGGATGTGTGTATATGCAAACTATTTTGGAGATTGGGGTAGTAGGATGTAGGTCATACTTATATCATACATCACATTCTGTCTCTTGTCTCCATTCTGTCATTACAGTATCCTAAACTTATCCGAGTGTGATTAAGTTGTGAGCATGTTTGGATACAGTAGGTCAATATTCAACAAAGCAAAGGTAAAAGTGCTGTTTCATTCTAGGCCTGCTTTAATATATGTGTGCGTCTTTGTGCTGCAGCATATGTGTGTGTCAGCGTGTGTGCGTGCACCTCGGCGAGCCAGTTTGCATCCAGGGTGTGGCCTCGCGCAGAGTTCACACAGGGGAGTCTTTATACAAGAGGAACCCCCTGCACCCCCTCGCCTTGCGGCCACTGCCAGCTGCCACAACCACCAAACACCCCCCCTCAACACACACACACACACACACACACACACACCCTCTCCGGGCCTTCCCCCCTCCCGTGCCAGGCTGTGGTGGCAGCCAGCGTGGCATCGTCAGTCACCGGGGAGGTGCCATGTTACTACGGCCACTGCTGTAGGTCGACCACACTGTGGCTTTGTTCTCGTCGTCAATAGGCCAGTCAGCCTGATATTATAAATGAGGAGGGGCGTGCCAGCGCTTTGCTCTAGGTTCAGGGCGACTATTGAAATGGATACTAATGGCATCGAGGCTTGTGCACAGGAAATAATTTCACTCAACAACACAGATGGTGCTGTTTTCTGAGGGGCTAAAATATTTTCATATGGTTTATATAAACATAGTAACATTGCAGCCAAAAATAATTTCCATCGTGGGTGAATTTAGCAGTTCTTTTTTTTTTTTTACTCCTCTAAATAACGTTCAGTCACTGGAAATCAGAAGTCGTGAACTACACGCCCAAATCTGTTGGTAATGGTTTGAAATGTTTGAGAAGCCAGAACCATTGGTGATGACTGATCTTCTACCAACCAACCAACCAACTGGTTCCTCATCTCTTCCACTTCACTGTTGTGTTGCTTGAAATTTCCCCATCGAGGGATGTATTCAGATGACAGATGAGAATGTATTCCATTTGATTCTTAAAACACAAATTTTGTTAGTTACAGCGGATTCAATGCAATGCACTGTATGCTAAAGAAAAGTTGACCCTATTCTCTGAATTAAACAGTGTTTAAACTAATTCTTATCACATCTGATAAGAATTTCATTGTTTGAGCTTTGTGTCGTGCACTGTCAGCAGATGTTTGGCAAACACCCACTCAGGTATTACTCATCAGATTTTCCGAAAAATAATCTCAGCAGTAAACCACAGTGCTACTTAGACATGAGAGAGACTCGATACGACGCATGCAATGTAAACAAGAGTTGTCTGGTTTCGGCCAAGGGTATTTCAGATGATGTGTGAGTGTGTGTGTGTGTGTGCGTGCATGTGTGTGCTTGTGTGTGTGTGTGTATCCCAGACAGAGAGAATCTCCCTCGCCCCACCCCCCGGGCAGCTGTCTGCCCTGCCCAGATAGTGGCCCAGTGCCTGGTGCCATGGCCCCGACAGCGTGCCAGCTGATCCCTGGGTGCAGGAGTCAGCCTGACCCTAACCAACCCCCGTTCCCCATTTAACCAGCCATTAAAGCCATTATTTCAGAGAGGGAGAGAGAGAGCCTTATTATTCTATATGACCACAGCTGGCCTCACACACACACACACACACACACACACACACACACACACACACACACACACACATACACACTTCAAGGCAGATGCAGACAGAGGGAAGCAGAGCAGCAGACAGTGCAGTAAAGCTGCAGGCAATGGAACAAGAAAGAGGAGAGACATCTTGTCGCCCACTCATCTGTTTCCAAATATAGCATTCCCCCCCCCACCACCACCACCACCACCAAGCACCCTCCATCCCATCCTATCCCATCCCATCCCACTCAAAGCCCTTGTTTTTGTTATGGTGCCGTTTTGCCTCATCAAAGCCGTGGACATGAGAAGCCACGCTCGCTCCGCGCAGACGTTTGTTTGGCTTTTTGAGGAGTGATGTTTTGATGTCGTCTGCAAACGTTGGACGGAAGCAGGGGAGGATGATTACGCAGGCCGGAGCCGCCCGGGCGGCCGGTGACAGTGTTTAGAGGCACGCCATTGGTTGGGAGATGGCAGAGCGGCCACTGAGTCCAGGCAGAGCTCAGGAGCGCCGCTCATTTAGCGATAAATTACAAAGAGTGGAATGTTAGAGGGCCTGAATGAAACGGCTTCCTTGTGGCATTACTGAATGCTGCTGGAATGAGAGCTGGACTGCCTATTTCCCCATTTACAGTGGACAGGGATGTCTGGTGTTACTCCAGAGCCAAATTTCATAATAACTCCATCGGCTCCGCTTGATGAGCCCGCATTCTTTCCTGAAGACCGGCACTGGGCCTGCCAGGCTCGGCGGACAAAACCAGACATGAAACGGATCAGGAAAGATGAAACTGTTCCCCTCATTGGAACTCACATCCTCTGTTCACTAGCTCTGTCTGAAAGCTGCCACTGTGTGTGACTGTGTTCACGTCCTGGAATTAGTTTGAATATGGATCACATTAGGACCACACAGCAAAAATGAAGCAAGCAGGGTTTTTTTGTTTGTCTCGTCTGACTGTGAGTCTGCACTGGGCAGACGGTTCTAGAATTACTTTTGTTTCTAAAGAAAACACGAAGTGTATAAGAAAAAAAATTGTGAATACAATTTTTTTTCAAATGAATTTTTCCCTCATGAGTCTGGTCTAAGTCTGAGTCAGGCAAAAGTCTGTGTTTGCATCCTAAATTAGAGCCTAAGATCGGCCTTAGAGATAGGATGCAGAACTTGGACATTTTGAAGGGACTCAAAGTAGAGCCACTGCTCCCCTGCACTGAGGGGAACCAACAACCTGGACATGAAAAGCCACAGTGAGCACTGAATATACAGTACTGCTACCACCCGGTAGAGTTGAACTGATAACAAGTTTCCAGAGTGTATGAGTGATTTGTCTTGAATGAGTTTTGATTCTAATGCTAAGTGATGGAAATTTCAAAAGAATTAAAGGATCAATTGTCAGATATTTTAGGAGAAGTCTGCATATGTTCTATTAAATATGATGCAGACTGCAGCTGGCTTTAAATACTGGCAGCCTACAGAAAAAAGCCAGCCTACCAAAACCCCTAAAGCTCAGTAGTTAGCACATTAAATCTTGTTTGTTTAATCTGTACAAAACCCAGCTACAAAAAGACACAATTCGCTGTTTTATGAGGGAATATGTGCCCGGACTATTTCTTGGCCAGGGACACTACCTAACTTCCTGGAGGCTCTGACATATTTCCCAAAATGATGGAGAAAGAAAAAAAAAGAAAACAGGGTTTATACGGTGACTCATTCCTGGTCGCTCTCCACACGTAATTTCCCGTGTTTTTCAGCATCTCAGGTATTCCAATAATGACCAGGGGAAATGCGCTGCCACCGACTTTACCTTGTTTGTAGCCCTCACATTCCCTGCGTGGTGACCTTTATCTGATCGCTGCCGCACAAACAGGAAGGTATTTAATCACAGAATCAGTAACGACTTTCATTTTAGCTGCGTGGGGGCGGTTTGTGGTGTGACTCGGGAGGGGGTGGGGGGGTAGATGCACAGCTGCCTGGGCACAATCGCCCTCATAGTACCTAGTCACTGTCATTTGAGAAGGCCAATTGCCTCTTGTCATCAGGGTAAAAGCGAGTAGTGGGGGGGTGGGAGGCACACACACATATAAGAACCCCTCTACACACACACACACACACACACACACTCACATAAAAATAGAGGCCCAGTGAGTGAGCTGCTGCTGTGAATGGCCGATACAGTACTCATACCAGAAGCTAAACATCAGCATCAACAACACAGTCATTAATTTTGATTCATAGCGCTGCCTCAGTTGGGATTTAAATAGATTAGAGAGCATGAATAAGACAATTCAGGCCCGGGTTTAGCCAGGGACACAGGCTCTGTGTGGCAGAGGCTGCACTGCTGCCTGCACACAACTCCTGTGCATGCATGCACCCATGAACACACGTTTCCGCACACGCCTCAGCACGAGCCCCATCATACGTATTTAAGCTGGCACGCACACGCTCAAACATATACCACACGTCCACCTGTTGCCATCCCCCCCATATGGCCCCGGACCCCCTCTGTCAGCCTTCCAGCCTCCAGCTGTTGGGTCCAGGGCGACAGACGCACATATGTAAAGCCCCCTCTCTCTTTCCCTCCCTCCCTGTGCCTGCTGCAAACCAGGCTGGGTAGTATTTTTAGCCTGTAGTAAACAGAGAGCCAGGCTTTCATCAAACACAGACCCCCTCACCCCTCCCATCGTCCCCCAACTCCACTCTCCCATCTCGCTCCATCTCCCTCGTCGGAGGAAGCAGTCAGGACAGATCACAGTCTTCTGTTGATATAGAAGAAGGAAGGGAGGAAACGTGGCCCTGTTCGGGAAACGACTGCAGGTAGCTCAACCTTTTTCAAGGACTCTGCCGAGTTAAGGCTTTCTATTTTTAACAACACACTGTGCCCACTGTGCCGGTCAGTGGAAGACATAAAGAGATGTGTTCTGCAGCTACTACAGGACACGTTGGAAATATGCAGCATGTGAGCCATGGGTTTCAACCCCTACCCTCCAACCACCCTCAACTAAATCTATTTTTGGTTTGGTAAACAGAGAAAAAAACAGTTTGCGGGTAAATGTGAGGAAAAGAGCGAGAGGAAAATTAAACTTCCACATGTACGGCTAAGTGTTCGTCACTTACTGTGGAAAAAAAAAAAGAAAAAAGAAGACTTGGTTGATTTCATGTTGTGCAATTTTCTCCTGGGTGACCGCATGCGATGAGAAGGGAGGAGAAGCCACCCAAGTTGGGCAATGGTGGCTGAAAGCCACTCCTCTTCACAGATTGTGGTTTATAATAGAGGGAATAGCTCGGTGTCACACATCACGCAACTTGAGGTCACATTATCATGCCACCCGAGGCAATGCGACTCAGGCAGACGCAGCAGCGCAGACCCAATGTATTCCACCGTGATCTCTGCTAGATCAGCCGTCTCACAGTCCTTTTGTTGAGTCTGCAGCTCTTTTCTGTATAGATGCACCTGATGTTGGCTTTGTCCAAACATCTGCTGCTCAAGAACATAAGAAAATAAAGCCCTAAAAGACACAGTGACCCTGCTTTATTTATGTATTAGGTTTTCCTGCAGTACATTTGAACACAGATGTGATGAGACTTGGTCATGGGGAAACCTAAAAGCACAGCACAAGATAAAATACACTAAAGATTGCTCAGAAATGACAGGAAAATTAGCAAATCTCTTGCCACAGGTCAATCCACAGGATTGGGACACCCACACTGTCATGCCATGAGGAAACCACATGCAGGCTGTGATGCACGCATAGCATGAGTGATATAGTGCATGTACTAAGAAATGACTTGAGAAAGAGATATGCTTGAATCAAATTTATACAAGAATCACATGCACATATGAAATGGTCTTCTCACAGAAAGAAACCTTAAATTTGGTTTAATTTGGTAAAATCTTGTTTGACACTTTGCCATATTTTCATATGAAAACTGGGAAACTGTCTTGCCAGACCACTTGAGGAGTTCAAAGGGCTCAAGCTCACAAGAGGGGAATCAAGTGAACACATTTGGAGGACAATACCAGGCACGTAATGGCCTATTAGAGTAAGTCTGAGCAGGCCAGTTACGTTTTGTCACTTCCAGGCATGAGTAAGCAGGGGTCCACTCCCTGAGTCAGGAGGTGACTAATGAGACTCACTGCCCCCAGCCGTCTACGTGGGTGAGTTCATGTGACTGAATACGTCAGTTTTATGTGCACAGAGGTTCCTGATTCCCAAAACCTATTCTTCTGATACACACACATGCACACATGTACTGTCACACCCAAATGTACAAGGCCTTGTCTGGTGACACAGCACTAATAGCGGCTGGGATGTTTTGTGAAAACAGAAGGCTGTATGCTTTGCTGGTTCCGAACAAGGCCGGAGGATCTGAGACCTGATCCTGATTAACCTCTCTGTGTCCAGCCCCAAACATCCGGACCAGTCCTGCCAGCACACTGCTGAATCATCAGCCCAGCACCTGGAAGCACGCTACAACACTAGTGGGCCTCAAGGATTTGTGTTTAGAAGACGAGAGCTTCAAAGCATCAAAAATGACTTCTTTTGAAGGTAGTTGGCCCCCTTTCCCATGTTTGCCCTGCAGGAGCTTGTAGAGCTGAGTAGGTTTCTAGAACCATTCTAGGTACAGGACGTAAACGTATGCTGATTGGCCTAAGACATACCACAGCAACTACAGGGTAAAATTTGGTTACAATAAGTCCATAAATCCTGTGTAAAGACACTGGGGAAAGACAGTGGTCGAGGTAGAAACAAGTGATAGAAGTAGACCGATTCTGCCGAATCAGTATCTGAATGAGAAAACGTATTTTCATTGTTATATTAACTCAATTTACTGCCACAGATGATAAGCGATGATATTGCAAGACAGTTTTAAAAAAGTCAAAGACTACAACAACCTAAGTGTTGCTGTTGTAACTTTCAACCATCAACTGTTACATGTATGTTGCTCAGGAGCTTCTAATGGTCCACCTCTCCCAAGCGCTTGGTTCCTAAGACTGTGCATGACCTTGGAGTCTAATAAACGTATGAATCAGCAAGGAAAACTCAGGCAATAGGCGAAATCACACGACAGTCTGCATATACATTTGGGGAAGGGCGAAGCCTAAATTTGAAACAGTCATCACTGCAAGATTGGTATAATCACGTAAATCTGCTGTGTCCTTCAAATATACATCTTCGGCTCTCTATAATTAAAGAAAAACAAAGTTGATTTTCGCTTGATCTTGTCTCGTCTGAGGACTGGAGAACAAAGGAGAGAGGATGGCGTCACCGAGGGGTTCAGCTGCAGAGCTGCTGATTCAGGCAGAGATGACTCACTCTAATTAGTAGGAGGTAATCACCTCCATTTAACACCGGAGCCCCTCTTTCATTTACATTTTCATTTGAGGGAATTACGTTGGCTCTAATCCGTGGGACTTAACTGATTATGACAGCGAAACTTCTTACAGGCCCAGACAACAAACACACTGACACGACAAAATTCATGGCACCGCGTGACACTGTAATACAGTGTAATGCTCCTTAAATGGATTATTAGATCCAAAATTGACCAAAAACAGTGGTGCATTGACTGATTCATTAAGCGAACTGGACAACGCTTGACCTGCTTTTTCTCAATTTTGTCAGAGTTGTGGATAAATAACTTCTCTCTCAGTAGATTTAGAAAAAACTCTCAAGGCCTCATCCTCTGTCCACACATCCCACTCCATCTTGTTTAAAGCGAACTGGTCATGTGATGCCTAATGTTAATGGAAATTAACAGCATAATTGTGTTAATGTGAAAAGGGTATTTCCATTACAGTTTTACAAAACATCTCTATGTTAATCTTTCATCTGAAAAACAACAAACAGATTTTTCACAGATTTTTTTCCATTGCCAGTTCTTCATAGCTACATATGTGTTTTGCAGAAATGCACCCACTGTTCAAACTATAATATGCCAGTATCAGTGTGGAGGGTATGTATACTACTCCCTGTTTTCTCTGTATTTTTGGAGCTCAAAATCTCCCCTGCTTGGAAGAAACAGGACAGCAGAGGAATTAATGTGTAGGCCAGTCTATGACATGGAAAATACAAGTGGCTGTAATATTTTTACACTTCGTTTGCCCAGTGAGGTCACACATGAAACCGCAGCTATTAACAAGAAAAACACAGCGATGGAGCAAATAAAATCGCCCTCCGGACCAATGGCTTCCTTCAGTTAATTGGTTGACCTCCAATGATGGGAAGGATGTCTATCCGGCTGCCTGGCTAGAAATATTTATAGGTCAAGAAACAAACCAATATTGTCCAAACATTTTTTTTTTTGAAAATAGAAACGATTCAAACAAACACTGTAAACAGCTGAGGTGCTGGTGGGAGCCCAAGTGCAAATAAACACCTCAGGAAGGAAGACAGAGTGAGGGCTTTTCCGGAACAAATCCTTGTCCAAACAGAAAGACAGACAAGGGTTTGTTTGTCTCGCTGCCCTCTTGACCTGAGCTTTGTGGTGGCAAACTCTGAGATTTGTTGTGGAGATGGAAAGTTAGCAGACAGGCTGATTAAACCTCCTACCAGTTGTGTTTACTCATTAGAAACGCGTTTAGGACCACTCGATCTTCTCCAACAGCCTCTGCCTCTGTCTGCAGTACAGCAACAGAGTGTTCCTGACAGCTGCGCAACAACAACCCAGAGGAATTATGCTGAATGCTGCTCTTTCTCTAATGATAACACTGAACAACTGTGAGGAGTTACTCAACCTGTGATAAGAAGAAAAGTGTTTGCTCTGGGTCATTACTGAACGTATGTCACTCATCTACATGTCATGTTCAGCGTTCAAGGGCAACACTCCGAAATGTTTTCTGACAGTTTTTATCCTCTGATAATAAAAACACATTCAGCTAGACCCACAAAAACCCAGTACAGTGCAATAAATCAGAGTGTTAAGCATCTGCAGTTTGTAGCAAATGTAATCCATTCAAGACAGGTGAAACATGTAAAGGCAAATATAAATCGTCGGCTCTACACTGTTCCTTTTCAATGAGTCATTTTATGTTGTTGGCATTTATACCTATAATCCACAGCGAAGGAATAACAGTGCAAAAAAAATAAATCTCATTACTGTCATATGGTACATGTTTGGCCTGAGGGCTGAAGAAATGAATCTGTGTTCAACAGGTCAAAGTCTAACCCCCATGCAAACATGCAGGGGCGTGATGTTCTGCCATTCATTGCGAATTAAACCTCTGAATAACATCCCACTGCCACAAAAGTGCCCCAGCGGCGCAAAGGAAAGAAGTTCAGCGAAAATAAAACAAACGTTCTCCTGCATGCAGGAGAAGTAAAGAAATTTGTTTCTCACAATACATATACAGGCATCGATAGAACAACTCAAAAAGATACTTAGAAGAACTAAAATGATGCAACTGATCAATATTGCAACAGTGCAGTTGCAACATTGTGTGAAGGGAAAAGACAATCGGTGTAAATTGTAACTTGTGTCCTGGCTGAGGTTGTGTCCTCTATCAAAAGCCATCGATGTTTTTTCACCAAAGAAGGTCAAGTGACCTATTTAGCTGTATAAAACAGTAAAAAAAATACATTAACCTGCAGTCATACACTAGTCTGAACAAGGGACCGTGTTCAGGCAGTTGGCCTACCCAGGAAATACCCAGGAAAACTCTTTTCCACTACTTGGACAGAAAAGAAAACAAAGTGGAAAATAAGCTAAAAACGGGACTGGAGAACATCTCAAGTATGGAAGTATGGTCTGTCCATGACATATGCCAGGCTAAAAAGTTACTTTACCTTTAAAAGTTGAGGAATCACTCAGACAATGAAGTTACTTCCACAGACTCCAAAGTGAAGGCCTGTTGATCTGGACTATTCCCTCTCACCTCATGCGGTATGGCACTCTACGTCATCCATTTTCTCCTTTTTGTCTGACTTGTTAAAATATTCTTCACATTAGATAAATCCTCTGACTGATGGATTTGGGGACCGCTCTGTTCAAATGGCAAACAGATAGAGTCACAGTTGTCAGAAAGGTGAAGGAATATGGTCTGTTTTCACCAGGCTGATGGGATGTGCTGACTTTATGTGTGTGTTAAGAGGCCCAGTATCAGATTTAGGCCCGGGTCCCTCTGGGCTATAAAGCATGGTGTTGGATCACCTCTCTGCTGGGGCCTGTAAGAGCCGAGCATGGAAGGGAGAGGGAGGGATACTCAGAGGCACTGCAGTGGGAGTGTGTTCTTTCTTTTCTTTTTTTTGCCACATTTCCACCAAACATACCAAAACCTCTCTCTCTCTCTCTCTGTCTCTCCCTGATATCTGGCTGGTTTTCTATGTTTAAAAGCAACAACTCCAAAACCGAACTTCCCAGTAACATCAGCGCTGATTAAATGATGGAAACTGTGATGTGCTATAAATATTGTGAGTATTTCAAATCAATATATCTAGAGGAAACACAACATATGTCCGTTTGCCTGAGCAAAGAAATCACTTTCTAACATGGAGTCTTGTCTATGGGTCAGACAAGAAAACATAAGACTCGAGATAAATGAAACTGGAAATATAAGCTGATTTGTGTTGGTTGGAATGATCTCATCGCATATCCATTTGTCATCAGTGTGGAGAAAATTCGACTTCTGAAAGTAGCTGTCTCGCTGACTGCATTTTCTGCCCATCCTGCAGCTCGGGACGCCATCGCTGAGGCCTCCTGGCAGCCTGCAGAGAGGTGAGGGTTAAGGCTCTGGCTGCTGAAACGCGTGCAGACACAGGTGGTGTTTCACTTTCACTCTGGGGAGAGAGTGACTGAGTGCGACTGGGCTCCCTCTGTCCTCGCACATCTGGAGTGGGCTGCCGGGGGAAAGGGGGGCGGGGTGGAGCGGTGGAGGGTGAGTCAGACAAAGACAGAGTGTGTGTGTGTGTGTGGGGAAGGTGGCATGATATGTGTGTTGTGGTTTCGATCTGTTCATTTGTGCAGATGAGAGGGTGCGTGTGTGTATGTGTGAAGGGCGAGGGCAGAGGGACCACTACAGAGAATGTTTTCCATGAATACTTTTTTGCGGGACGTTTTTTTAAAAATTTTATTTACTGCTCCGAAAACATGAAAGCTCAAGGCGCTCTCGCTCCAGGTTGTCAAATAATCACGTCACTTTATCCCACTCCTCTCCGTCTCATTCAGATGGACAAGGTGGCCTTTAGTGTGTTTAGGACACACGAAGCCTTTCATCCACACAGTTAACTTTGTGAAACAATCACAGAAGCAGTCTTAAATTTGGGCACCTAAACTACTTGGCAAGTTTAAAAAGAAAAAAAAAAACAAAAAACTTTCTGACACGTAGTCACGGGTTTCAGAGAAGATCATCCCCTTTTGGATGCCAAATGTCTGGGTCATCCCCACTGCTCCAGGGAGTATTACACTCTTTATATTACATTACCTTACTCTGAGCATCAATGTCTGATAACATCTCATGCATCTCTATGAGATGATGAAATACACACATGCAGAATACAGACACATGGCCTGCTACATATTTTGGACTTTGTGCATGATGTGTTTATCCTTTTTCAACATTTGCACTAAAGTCGCTGAGGGCTGAAATTTTATGCCACATTTTTAGGCTGCTGCATTTATTCATCTGTTAAACTTTGCACATTTTACATCCATCTGTTTACAAGCAAAATGTCTGTCAGCTCAGTGAGAGAAGAGATCAGAGGGAGCGGACGAAGAAGCAGAGAGAGGCTCGATCTCCGGGAGAGTGTGAAGCAAGAAAGAGGGAGAAACAGAGAGACAGATGTTCCCGTGCTGCTGCCGCTCTGCCCAGTGAGGGGCAGTGAGGCGTGCAGCTGCAGCGCTCGATGACGAATCATTTCCCAGATTGAGATCGGTTTAAGACGGGCAGGAAATTTCCACTTGAGCTTCACTTCAGTGGGATCGATCCTTTGCAAGAGCCTTGCACACCTCAGGGGTGCGGACGCAGACACACAGACACATTCTCTGAAATAGCCAAACGTCACCTTAAACCATGAAAGAGAAAACAAGCATGACGAGGAAGTGAACAAGATCTATCTGGAGAGTCCTTTTTAGTGCGAGTTGAATAAACACATAAAAGTAATTAATGTAATCGAGGAGCGAGCCAGGCCCTTGAACTTTATTTTTCCTGTGCTGCCTGATGAGCGGTGTGCCGGTGTGGAGCAGCCGCTCTTCATCTGTGTGTGTTGGAGTGCACTTCACAGAGGGCCGCTGCTCCGTTTGGCAAGGGAGGGGTCCCCTTCACACAGCTGTGCAAATCTTCCCTCGAATCACGTCTGCGAGTGTGTGTGTGTATTTGTGTGTTCGTTTAGGCACCGACACCTGTACGAAATCCCAGCGTCTCATCTCAGAGGCCCCATGAAGAACTCGACACCGGGTCCGGCTCGACAGCGGGCTAGCACCACCGCATCGTCCAAAAGCAACAGCGGGGCGAGGGGGGCCTCCGGCGCTCCTGTGGCACGTGCCGGCCTCTCCCTGGGTTCATGATCCAAGATGGAGTTACGGCTGCTCGCTGCCCCCCACCCCAACCACCTCCCACCCCCACATCCCCCACTCCCTCCAAGCTCTCTCTGGTTGCCCCCGGCCCCATCAAAGGCTCTACTGGGCGGAGGAGGGAACACGGTCGGACCTCCGGCTCATTGTTTTTCTCCTGCACTGGTAACTGGAAGCATTGGTGTGTGTGTGTGTGTGTGCATGTGCACGAGAGAGGCCACATGTTGAAGGTGGGTTTGAAAGAGGAGAGGAGGAGGGGGTAACAGAGGAAGAGTGGAATAACACCAAACTGTGAGCTGATGTTTGACCAAGAAGTTAATGAGGAAATTAAAGGGGACCTAGAGTGAAACACCTTTTTGACCTTGGCTTTGTTGCACGATGACGACGAGTCTGTGCTGGCTCCAAAAACATCACCATCACCATCAGGCGTGAGGTGTGATGCAAATCAAACCACCCATCATCTCCAAAATAATTTGCTTATGCAAATCAGGCTGTATGTGTAGGTGCTCCACGGGTTTAGGAAGAAGTTTCTCAGTGTCGTTCATTCATTTCATCATTCATGTAAGGACTTAAAAAATAACATCTGAGGCATTTCTGATTAAACCAGTGCTCACAGCTTCTCTGTTAACACCAGAGAAGGACAAATTCCTTCTATTCAACAAACAGGTCGCCTTTAAATGAAAATGTGTCTGTGTTGTTCCTCGTACGATCCCTCTCGCTATTTCCATTTCACACATTGTCTTCATTTCATTGACCTGAATAATGCCACAAGGCACTTATGTGAACCTCCTCCAAAATTACCAGACTGTTCACATTCAAAATGGCCAAGAAAAAAAGCAGAGATCCCACACAAAAAGGACTCAGGCATGAGTCTGAAGAATGCATCACTCAGCCTAATAAGAATCCCTTCTTGGCACAAGTCATTGTTTTTCACACAGGAGCCTCATAGCTTTCAATGTGAAACATCGCAGGGAGGGATGAGCTCAGGGACGAGCAGAGGAGATGATTTTCTGAATGTGGAATTTGGAGGAATGTGTGAGTGTCGACGAGCTGCATGGGAACATTCTATTTCAGCGTCGGGCCTATTCTGGGAATAGACACAAGTCTAGTCATAACAACGGCACGCTCACAAGATGGCTGATAAGATGCTGATTAGATGAGTCCAGGCTTGGGAATGAGCGTGAGTGTGTGTGTGTTTACATGACGGAGAAGGCAAGAGGAAAGAAGGAAGAGGGGAGAAGTGAGAGGGCAGATCATAGATGTATTATATGAACTGGTAGGGCAGCACCCCTCGACCTGCGATGCAACTTTTCCCAGTGGCCACCCATAGTACTGCAACCGAAAATCTCCCTGTGGCCTATAGATGGTAATAGTAAAAGAGACAGCTGTAAAACTGTTGACAGGATGCCTCCAGCTGTTAAGAGATCTAATTACTAACCTTTGTAATGCATATATTCTAAACTCAAGGACTTCATATTTGTCAAAAGGTTTTCCAAAGGACAGAAAACCCACTGATAACATTGCATGTGACTCTGCTGCACAGACATGATGCAACCTCCAGAGAATGAATGAATGGGCCGCCATCTTTGGTTCGGCATCTAGTTTTCATAACACAACCATGGAGCATGTCATGGTTGACTGGGTCAACTGTGAAAGAGAGTAAGTGGAGGCCGAGTGGAGGCCTGAGCGTGGCTGCAGCCGGGTCAGGGTGGGGGGGGTGATGTGCAGCTGACGTCAGAGTCCCGGCGTTGTGCTGGTGTGAGCTTCCTGTTGTAGAGGTTTCCACAGTGTGGAGCGGGAGGAGGGGAAGCCTGGAAGCTTGTTTGTTAACAATATGGAGGCTCACACTCCCACGGCAAAACAGTGATCGTCGCCCCGACAACATTATTTTTTTCAATCCGTCGAGATACAGGATACAGGACTTTCTATTGTCTTTTGTCTTCCATTGTCACAATTGAAGAAGACAATTTCCATAAAAAAAAAACTGTTCATGTGAGGAATATCTCATCCTTCCATCCATTATCTTACTCACGTTCTGGTCTGCAGTCCATCTCAAACACACACAATTACTGTCACATTCCCACCTAAGGGCAATTTGGATTTCGGATTTTAAAATCAGCCTAAACAGATGTGGAGAGCATGTAAACTATACACAAAAAGGCTATAAGTTGAACCTGGGAATCAAGCCCAGGTCTTTCTTGCTGTCAGGCTACAGTGCTGTCCACCAAGCCGATGTAAACATATAAATCTTTTAAAACGTGCATGAGAAAAGCAAGATAAATTGTGGTAGAAAATGCAAATATGGGGCACAGTTTAGCTCAATAAGTAGCACATGTGCCCCTGATTTGAGTCCCAGCCTGAGTCATTAGTCATCTCCACATCTTTCTCTCCTTCCTTCTGGCCCATCGTCAGCGGCCCTATGCAAATAAGGGCCAAAAAAAAAACAACTTCTAAATATTGAAAATAAATAAAACCCTAATGTGACAATGCTTTAGAAAGTCGGCAGATAGTGATTCAAGAGATGAACTCTTAAATCTTTGTGCTCTGAGTAAAGTTCAAATCCTGCTTTTTAGTCATGCAACTTATCCAAAGCCCGCAGGCTCTGGCATTTGTCCACCGGGCATCTCCACAGGTCTCCTTGACCTGTTTTATGTCCCCCTCTCTATCTGTCTCCTCTCCTTCCTCTCCCCTCCTTGGCTGGAGATTTAACAGTGTTCCTCTTATTGTGAGCCATTCATCTGTTTTATGCAGCACTGGGTTATAAATCAAGGAGCCCCAAATGCCCTCCGAGATCCAGGAACCCCTCTTACCCAAAAGTGGCCCCAGTGAGCTGGAGATGAGGTGATTTAATATCAGAGGGCGCTTTGTCTTAGCTGGCTGTGCCACTGTCAGCTAAGTCTGGGGATAGGAGGGAGGAAGGAAGGAAGGGAGGTAGGAAAAAAGGAAAAGGGTTGTGGAAAGTTATGATATTAATGGTTAATACGTTTATGAGCACTCTATGAGACATCCACAGGCGTGTGACATTAAAGAAAAGTCGAGGGGGGAAAAGTCGACTGTGCTGAGAGTTAGGTCAGTGTTTATGGATGACGTGAGGTCACCACATCGTCAGGCGCTATAAACTCTAAACTAAACAACACGGAGGGAATGACGTGGTCTAATGGGGTGACCACCCACCTGACATCACACCGTATTGTCACACGCTGGCACATGACGCGCCTCGGCCCCGTTGAATCCGTGTCATCGACACACTCGCTGTGCCCTCGCACCGCACGCCAAGGAGGTGTCCGGACATTCAGAGGGACAAAGGAGCCAAGAGAGGCCTTAATCAGGCCCATTTACACCTGTCAGCAAGGGACTGAGCTATGTGTGTGTGTGCCAAGAAATCGAAACTCTTAAACATCTCAAGGCTGCACATCATGTTCCTACAGGACAAGATGATTGGTGACTATGATTAGTGAAGATGATGTTTTTCTTCATATCTACTTATTGATGTTCACTAAAGTCCGCTGTAATAGATATAAACATCAAAACATCAAGAGGCTGCAAAGTTTGTTTTTCTGTGTTGTCCTTGTTCCAGTGCATGAACAGGATGGTGAACTTGGGTTTACATCTATTAATCTATTTCTATCTCTATGGATCGATCAAGAAATAGAATCTCTAAAACATCATAGGCTGTGAAGCTACTTCCTTGTATTATCTGTAAAACTTACTCATTCCTAATTCATTATCACAGGTCTACTAATGTGCCTCTGAATACTTGGTCTGGACACGGGATACTGGACACAAATGCTCATTCACCCACAAAACGCACAGACAAAGACAAACAAACAGCACTAACAATGCTCTCAACCTATACATCAAGCCTTATGGGAACATAATAGAAGTCCTGATTCCGCTCATTCTCCTCCCATTATGCAACATCTCTGGGACCACCATCTCAGCACTTTTGTCTGGTCGGCCTCTACCCCTCCATCACGCACAATTATGATAAAGACATTACTTGCAACCATAACATAATTTGAGGAATGACACATGTGTAGGAGCATTGTGCCCCCGCTACCGGGAGAGCCAGCCTGAGCTGAACTAGTGCAGAGTGCTGCTCATTTATGGTGGGGGGCCTTCTTCTTCTGCTGCATTTTCATGCTTTCAGTTCTCATTAAAACCACAAAAAGAGAACTGCAAGGGCCCCTCTGAGCTCGAGCCTTGGAAATTTCGCTACGCTAAACCACCATAATATGCGCCTCGGTCCCACAAACATACTCGAGGGGGGCTCTTTGGTTGCCGTGTAATAAGTCCTGGCGTGCTAGCCTTGTAATTGGCCATAATTAAAAGGAGGCAGAAGGAGACAAGGATCTTCCTCTCAGCTTCAGCTGCCAGGCGGCAGGAAGTAGTAAAGACACGCTGTCTCTTCCTTTACTAGGTGCCACTCGGTCTTTCTCTTTGAGCCTCTTTTCTCCCTTTCTTCTTGTCACTCAGCATCTTTGTGAGGTGTATCTTTCCAGGCCTCTGTTTGGGAGGGTGAACTTGAGTGTGTAAAGTCTACCTCTCTTTATCCTCACCCCCCCCTCGCCCCCCACCATCCTTGCTGTACAATGTGTGTGTGCTTGTGCATGCATCCTAGTTTCTGTTGAGTCTGTAATTATTCAGTCTGCAGATGCTGTGAGTGTGTTTGTTGTCGTCTGTTTCCTGCTGGCGACCTCGTCAATATTATGTCTGTGCAACTTTCACGACACTGCCACAGCCTCACAGCCGCTCCTCACTCAGCAGGGCCATTACATCTCAAAGACGGGGAATTCGCTCGCTTCCGTACTTGTTAATTTGTCGTCGGGACCTCCCCTTCGAGGACGCTCTTTCAAAAACTAGACCTCTGTTTCTTCGCACTTCCACTCGATTACTGAAGTTTATTTAAAGCAAACACGGAGCCAATTACCAATGGTTACTGTTTCTTCTCATCCTTTAGGGTTCAACTCTGCCCTGCTGCTCAGTTTATGTTGTCAACTGAGAGCAATTCGGCCGGACATGGGAAAACCAAAACCTTTGACCAAGAACAATGTTCATAAATTGCTCTCAGCCCTTTTTTTCTGCACATTCAATAAGATTTTCCCCCAGAACTTACAACTCGCTGACTCTCTGAGAGGCACAAAGTCAAACGCTTCCACTACTTGTCGTCAGGATTTCCTTTATACATGTGAAACTCTGTATTAAAGCTATAAACAACCTTTACACTTTTAACCACGGATTAAATTCAATGTCTTTGTGAAGAGAGAATAACCTGGCTCTGAAAAAGTAGACGGAAAACTCCATCCTGAAATGTTTGGACACCAGTGTTTATAGAACAAAACGCTTCATTTATAATAGAAATGCGATGCTGGGTTTTGTTTCCACAGTTAGCATTTCTAATTAACGGCCATTATGTTATTCACAAAGCGATCATTTCTAATTTATAAAGCCGTCCGGTGCGAGACTGCATCGGTATCGCCGTCTCAGCCAGCAATCTGCCCGCGTGGCCGGCTGACAGAGGGGAGAGTGCTGACGGGGCAGCGTGGAGCTTTTGTTACCTGAGCGTCAGTCACCGTAACCCAAAACAAGACAGCTGCTTGACTTAGCGTCAAGCTGAAAGGAAACACCGGCAGGGCAGGGATGCAGAGAGGCGGGGGAGGCTGGGAGGGCACAAAGGGAGGAGAGCTGGGTGGGTTGATGGGGGTGAGGGGGGAAGGCAAGTTCATTTGCGTGCCAAGTTCATACGCGTGATGCCGAATGCTGGAGGCCTTGTCTGGAACAAACACGGTGTTGAAGGAAACGTTTATTTGGAGATAGGGTGGAAAGAAATGTAAATGTTGCCCCGTTGATAGGTATAGTCAATGACATGGAGTACATTCAAAACCACAAACTAACAAGACTGTACTGCACTTATTTATATCCAACCATAATAGAATTTGACCAAATACCTGACTGTACAGGACCTTATTTAACCCTTGTTGCACTCACTCACCATATTTTAACTGCTCCTTGTTCCCTTACAGCCTGTATAGACACAACGCCTCTAAACTTTTGAACTCAAGTGAACTTTCCAGACTTCAGCTTCTTCTTCCTTTCTCCTGGGCTTCTTCTGTTGTCAGAAGATGAAAAAATGAGCGGAGGTCAGGCGGGGCCCAGTGGCGGCCATATTTCCTGGGGCTCCCCCTGTGGTCTTCGCAGCCAAAAACACACACAGACAGACAGTGGGAGGATTCTGCCCTGACCTTTGACCCCAGCTGGGCTCCCTCTGGGTCAACAGAGGCCATGTTGCCATCTCTGCAGAGGCCAGCACCTGGATCACTGGACCCATCCACAAGGCTGTGTGTGTGTGTGTATGCACAGGGGCTCGGGGGGGGGGGGGCTCTCTCTGGGGAAATGAATCAGCCACTTAGTTCAGCCACCCCGCCCCCTCACTTACAGAGCTTGCTTCAGCGAGACCCAAAGGTCAACTCTCACCCTTTCTCGCATTTCTCTCTCTCTCTCTGCCATTTCTCACCTCCCCCACCTCTCTCATCAGAGGTGAACAAGGAACTATTTCAGAGTGATGTGAGAAACAGAGGTGGGTGCTGTGTGTGTGTGTGTGTGTGTACGTATATCTACATGTATGTGTGTGTGTGTGTGTGAGAGAGAGAGAGAGAGAAATTGAGCATGTGGGTCACTTTTGTTCCGTCAGAGCACTATATCACCTCAAACATCTGCTCAGACATAAACGTAAATAATGCCAACATAAAAGTCACACACGCAGTTTATTTCAGAGCATATTACCGCTACTCATATTATTACTCAATTTATTCCTTGGCTTGCGTTCGGGTTGAAATAACAGATGAGACTTTACGTGATATTCCGTGCCTTTGTTGGTGGGGTGCAAAAAGACCAAAAGCAGTCAGCTGTAATTGTACGTCTGAGGGAAAGCTGTAATTACGTATTTTACATCTTACGAAGGTGTGGAGAGGAGTGAGTCTGCAGCAGACAATCAAAAAGCCTGTGAGATCACCGTCTAAGACGAAAAACCATTTCCTAATCTGCTAAAGAACACCGCAAGCCCTGCTGAAAAAAGGCGTGCAGGTCGCGTATATGCACCTGGATCATGTGGATTTACACTGGGGATGGCAAATTGCTAACCTCACAAGGAATGCTTTGTCAAAATTATGGCTCTGAGCGATTTGGTAAAATATGCTGAGCAGCATGATATCCATTCAACAACCACTCTTTTATCAAGGCGCATACCTCCTTACCCTCAAAATACCTCCCCCTTTGAAAGCTTGGTACAATCCATACGGTAAAGTATAACCCCGTGTAAAATGAGCAGGTTTCAGTGTGTGTGTGGCGTTGTGTCATTTTCTATTGGTAAACGCAGCCTCCGTGTCTAATTTTTCCCCCGGCTGGTGCCTGTGTGTGCGCCTGGAGAGTGTTTTGTTGCGTATGTGTTGTGCCCACAGTGTACCAGCTGGGGCTATCTCTTACCTGGTCACCTTATATGAGAGCAATGTGTGCCAAGGGCAAAGAGAGGGAGAGAGCGGAGCCAGATTTGTGCATCGTATAACACTCATACCCTCGTACCCGTACCCCCCCCCCCCGCCGCCCCACACACACTGTAAAAACGCCCACTGATGGAAAGTCGGCATCTGCCCAACACATCCCCGCCAGGCACCTGAACCCAGGCCGACACAGGAAGAGAAACTGGGGGCACACACACCCACACTGACACACCCCGGGGCAGAGAGGAGACAGGATACCGTTCTGGGGGAGACAGACATTGAGAAGCTGATTTGTGAGTGAGAGTGCATGGTGCTGTTATGGCTGACATCTGGCTGTAAGAGAATCTGTGGCTACTTGGATGCCCGAAGGCCTGGGGCTGTTGACAGTGAACCCCCCTGCCCCCTCTTCCCTTCTCTCATCTTCTCCTGTCTGAAAGCAGGATGGTTGGCCAGTGTGGCCCTTTCCACCAACTGCGGCTATACCACGCTCATCTTCATGACAGGTAATGGAAAAAAAGGAATAAGATACACACATTGATCCACGTGATCGCAAGCTGGATTTCCATTTCACACAATGAAAGTGGAATTTCTGAAACACTTGTAGGTGTTTCCATTGAAGGAAGTTTTACTCATGAATTCTTCTTGGGGAAGATGGATCTATCTATCTATCTATCTATCTATCTATCTATCTATCTATCTATCTATCTATCTATCTATCTATCTATCTATCTATCTATCTATCTATCTATCTATCTATCTATCTATCTATCTATCTATCTATCTATCTATCTATCTATCTATCTATCTCTCTAATGAACTGAGAGATAGATAATGAACTCTATCTCTATCAGGACAAAAATGTTAAAAAACAAAACCTATGTAAGGAACAATCTTCCTCTAACCTCGTCCAGTTGTCCTTGACAACTGGTGCATTAAAAAAAGAAAAAAGAACCTACAGAGGTAATAAAAGGGGGGAGTCACATTGACAACACCCCATCCCGCAGCAGAGGGCCAGAACTGGAGATACCATTGTGCACCTCTGCGGCGTCCAGTTTCCGGCCCCTCGCATTGCCTCAGAGCAGCAGGCTGGTGCAACTGGATCTGTCAGCCGGGTCCATCAGATAGCCGCCATGGCTGCGTCTGCCTCTGTCTACCTGTCAGAGCTGTGTGGCTGTCATCCAGCCGCTCAGGCAGCCATTGCGCAGCCACCGCCCCTGCCTTATCAGGATAATGAGCTGCATTTAGGTCCATTATGAGCTGACCCCGAGGACTTTCTCTGCTGCTAAGCGGGGGCCTTGTGCCAGTGATGGACAGTGGGAATGCGATACAGGGCCGTGCTGTGCTGCGAGAGCAGGACTGCAGGGGATAGGAGAGGGGAAGCAGCGTATGCGGTGTCCGGCTGCCTCAGGTTCTTTAACTGTGTGATAGGACGAGAAAGTGTGAAAAAAGTTTACCCCTTTCCACAGGTTGTTCAGCCTACACACACCTCCTACATGTTCCTACAGTGTCCAGAGGGCTGCTTTAAAAATGTAAAGTCATTTGTAACATGTTCTGATAATGTGCATATTCAATGTGATATATAAATTTCTAAAACTTTGTCTGACTTCAGCATTGCTTTACATTTAAAGATCTGTGAGCTCCTCATGACTGTTAGAAACAGCTCTGATGACAGCTTTGTGATTCTCACTTATTTGCCGGTACTCGTACTGAAAACACACTCACATTGGAAGGTAACGATCACAAAAAGGTACTCAAAACAGGTGACATTATCTGTCCATGGAGCAAGATAACTGTCAGGTGACAAGAACAAAACATTTCTGGATTTCTGGACTTTCAGCTACAGAACAGAGTGGGTAACTTTGTGGAGATGGGAGTCTAAGCTCCTGCTGCAGTGGTGAAGGTGCACTTCAGAGGGTAAAAGAGTTTTCATATCCAAAAAAGAAAAAAGTTTGAGAGGAAACAAACAACATAACAGACGTGTTGCTACGCTGGCTGAGAGCTTCAAAGTTTACCCCACTTCACACCAATTTGACACATAGATTATTAAATAAATATTACATCTAGGGCTCATTGGTGGCACTGAGTGACACATGGCGGGGTCATCCAAAACCAACATGTCCGTCCTTTGAAGATTATAAACAGGCACAGGAAAGTTCCTGGAAATCCAGCCATCACTGCTGGTTGTTCTTGTCATGACCTGTGAAGTCCGAAATGTTCCTGAAGACTTTTGCCTTTTTATCTTCAGTGTAAACACCCAGCAGCAGCAGCAGCAGCTTGCCACATGTCAGCGCAGGTAGACACCGTTTTTATTTTCCAATGACGGCGCCTGACGCAAGTTCTCTCAGACCCCCCCCCCCCCTCCCCCCACCTCCCGGCTCCCGTACCTTGATTTCCTCTCCTGTCAGGTTGTTGTTTTGTGGTCTTGTAGCTGTCACAATGGATGAGGAGAGGCAGGAAAATATCCAGATCTCTCCAACCCGCAATCCTCGTAAAAGGGTTTAAAAAGGCCTTCCCCAGCGAGAGACTGTCTCTTCGGGTGAGGAATCAAGTCAAACAACCCACCAAAGACAATGAATTCTGGCAGTTCTCTTTTAGCACTGAGCTGACAGCTGGTAGACTTATTTCATATCAACTGCAAGGCTCCAGTTTGTCCTTCATGAAGGACTTTAAGACCCCAACTTGTGGGCTGACTATGATCAGCCTGTAACACAATCTCCACATTAATCTATAGATGTACGTCGTTTTTTTCTCTGTATCATTTGAAACATGGAACCAACAGAAATCTGAAGTTGACTAAAATCAGAAATACACACACCAGAGAGAGAGCGAGTCTCACACATGGACATGACACAAATAATCATTCATGCACAGTAATACCGAGATGACAAGCCACACAGACAGTTAATTTCGCTTCCCTGTAGCTCTCTTGTTATATCTCCCTCTCCCTCTTTCTTTCTCAATCAGTCAGCAGAGTTACAGTCTATTGATTGTGAGCTCCCAACAAGCTCCTCTTTGTGTTTTGCACCCACAAATTGCTATGAAGACAAACCGCAAAAAAAGAGCGACGTAGAGAGTGGGAAAGTCTACAAAGCTATGTGACGCACACTCATTACCATCATCACACGGGATAATTAGTAAAAGAGGGTAAAAATAATGGCATCAATCAAAACAAAGACTCCCAGGGGTGGGGGTGGGGGGTGGGGGGGTCGTGGATGGACGGGCAAAAGAGGGGAACCCGAAATCCTGCCAAAAGTGGCGGGAAGACGAGTCAGCAGAATGAAACCCATGGGAACTGTGAGTCAGGGAGCGTGCACTTCAAAAGTGGATGACAAATGCACACACGCACACACACACACACACACACATACACACACGCACATACACGTACACACATTGTAAATACACGTACACACACTTATTTGCAAGAAAAAAAACACAATTGAACGCACCTGTGCCATTTCCGTAAGCGTGCATGCATGAATGCTCATACACACACACACACACACACACACACATACACACACGCAACGCACCCATTTACAGCTGCCCAAAAATTACTACCACATAAAGGCACTCTAAATACAGCAACAAGCCAGATTTTCCATGTTCTGGTGTTTTTAAGCTTGATGTGATTCATCCAGACGTCTCTCTGCAAACTCCACTTTTATTGATGTTGCTAAAGTTTACTGTTCGCCAAACAAAGATGGTGAAAGTTCACCGACAACAGGCCCCCGAGCTGTGTTGGGTCCGCTGTGACCTCATGACTAATTCAACTGAGCGGTGACATTGGATATTTCTCAAGACGGGGGACCACTGTGGCTGAGCAACTTGGAAAAAAAAAAAAAAGCTCTGAAGAGATTAATGATTTATTGGCCGTCAAATGGTTAATGGCTTGCGGTGTTTGTCGGAGCAACCTTATCTGTATGACTGCAGCACGCCTGGCTGACTGCTTTGCATGAGTCTAACAAAATACCCATAGGCTCTTTCTCTCACTCTGCAGTTTTGATGACTTACAGCTGGAATTATATGTTAATGTATCCAAACAGCATTCAAATGCAATACAATTAAGAATGCAAAGCTTACTCTTTTGCCTTTATACCAAACAAACTTACACTCACAAAGAATCCTTCATTTTGCGGTAGCTGCTTAAATTCGTTTTGAAACAATAGAGCACAGTTTAGCTTATAAGAAGCAACAAAAGCGAATGGTAGTTTGGTTTGATTGCTGCTTGTTTGTTGGTCAGAAGCCTGATGACTTGAAGAGGGCGCTGCATGGTGTGTTTTCTTGGCTTTGTTAGCTGGAAAGAGTAATTGTACCAGTCTTAAGTGTCCCGTTTTTTACGAGCCACATTAGTGTTTTCCATCAAGCTGCAATTACGGGCTATTCATACACAGGGCAGGCCCTCCTCAGCCAGCACTGCTTGGTTGCTTTCTGGGAACGTCTAGCAGACATAAGCTACCTATTGATATGCAAAGCATATATGCCTTGTTATGCAAACATACATGAGTTAGAGGTCTATAGGCACTGGCAAAAAAACACTGCAGACCTCATGCAAATATGGACACGGAGTAGATGAACTTAAACAAAATTAGGCTGGACTCCATGGAAATGTGTCACCTATTTTTAGAGCAGTTTGGAAATGTTAGGTTAAGTAACTTTTCCAGGTGAGAATACTAAAAAAGCCTCAGATATGGGGAGAGCAGTAAAGCTTTTATTACCTGCTGGACATTGGTCTCTAATGCATAAACTGAATAACGTCACTCTCTCAGTATGTCCCCTCCCTCGCTAAAAAACCACGGATAATACCAAAAAGTTACGCCACTGACAAAATATGCCAATGATTTACCCATATATACTACAGACTTTGAGCAGTGGCCACAGTCATGTAGTCAGAAACCACACCCTGGTGCTACGTAATGCTTACATATCAAAAAAGAGGCATGGTACATCCCGGTGTTCCACATGCTTCTTCCCTCACAACCACAGTGGGACTAAGAATTTCAGCCATTCCTACAAATGAGCTTTCCATTACTGGGGAGAAGGGATGATGGCTAGTTAGGTTAAGTTTAGTCAAATCAAATTAAGTCTTTAGTTTTTAGTGCTTGGGTTTTTGGCTTTCAAAGTCCTCTCCCATCATCTGCTACTTTTGCCTGCATATATACAAGCAGTATTTTCCAATAGTTCCAATTGGGAGAATTAGGATAGTTGAAAGATTTTAGAGTCAGTAAACCATGTAATGCTAGGTGATCTGACCACTGTGTTTCTCTAAATTATACTTTGTTATGAAAGATTTATTTTCTTGTTGAGACTGGTCATTGGGTCGGCTGTGGCTTCACCACAAGTTCACCCAGTCGCTGCTCCTTTTCTTACCTCCAGGTAGCGATTCCGAAATCATTCCATAACCCCAAAACAAAGCCGCTTAGTGTCTGTCCATTTTGAGAAGTGTTTTTGTTTTAATTATTAGCTCACAAGTTTTCTTTAGGCTGCTGTTGGGCGCTTTATGGACTGAGAATAGCCTGGCTTGGACGGCAAGTCGTAGTCAATGAATAACAATTGTTAAAAAACAATGAAAGTCTCTCAGTCCAGTCCATCAACAGATCTGTATAGTAGCTGTTTTTCTAAATTCAAGGGACACACATACTGGTCTTTCTTTCTTTTATGTTTGGGTCGTGATTCCTTCAGATGCCGTGACCATTTATTTTGAATATCTGATTAATTAAGATATTAACTGCATCTCTGTTGAGGTGTTTCACGGCCTTGCGCTGATTAATAAATAACCCGAAGAGGCACTAAAATCGGATGATATTTTAAACGTTCCTCCCTTTCCTGAGAAACAAGTGAGTTTTTATGTTGCAATAAATGTTGCTCACGATAGCAGAGGAGCAGGAGCCGTGGTTGTAGAGCAAACGCTCGCGTGGCTGGTTAATGTGTAACCTGCTCGACAGGTGCTGCAGGAACAGAGGACACCCTGCTTTGTCACTTGTGTCCAAACCGTCTCTTTGATGCTCCCTGAAGTCTTCCTCAAAGAGTCCGAGCCAACAAAGCAAAGCTGATTGATCAAAGGCTGCGTGACAACAAACATGCTCCTGAACACACAGTAATGAGTGGAGCCGATGGAGCCCCCCCCCTCACCAAGAGTGAGCCTGCTATGCTGATTGAGAGCAAATTATCACTTATTTTAGTGTGGACTGGCCTTTCTAAATTGGAAATGGAGCAAAAAACAACATGTGGCCTCTTGATCTCAATTGTGTGAAGATAATAGATAAGATAATGTACTTCACTCATCCCCTTGGGGAAATTCATGAATCCTCCAACTCAAACACTTTGCAGTATATAGAGGCAAAGACAATTCACTACCAGCTTATGAAGATCTAAACAATCTTTTAACATGCAAGATCTGAATGAAATGATCGAATTTGATGTGATAGAAAATGTGAGACAAATGGGGGAATACGTTTGAAGGTTTTACTGTTCAATTAGAAAGACAAAGCATCTTTTCTTTTTGTTTGTTTTGTTTTGTCAGTTTGGCATGAACTTCCACCATCCATGAACCGTTATTCAAATGACTAACGGAGCTGTTTTTCTTTTCTCTTTTTTTTAAGGCCATGGTCTGAATGCATCCTTGCTCCTCACCAGTTGCCATCAAACGCAGCCAAAACTACCAAAAAAGCATGTAAGGAAAATGGCAGCAGCAGCAGTGTGAAACTCACTGGCAGAGCCTCGGGTAGTGGTCGGCCACCAACACTCAGCTGGACACCCGGCTCTCCGCACTCGCTGTGTCTGCGCCATTAGCAACCATACAGGCCTTAAAGAACAAGCTTTTTCCTGCCACACTAGATTTGGGCCATTTGGCCGGGATAGGATGGGCTGAACGATGGGAAAATCTCAACATACAAGTGCTCGAAAGCGTGGGAAAATGCGCTCCCATGTTACCGCACCATTCACCCTCAATTTCATGGCAGGGCTTTAAAATGTCACAAAGTGCGATAACGCTTTACAGATAGCTTAAGGTCTATCAGAGGAGACTTTACACCCAGGAGTATAGCATGAAAGAAGGTGGGACATGTTTTATTTTGAAGTCTTTACACATCAGTGTAGGTTTGCTGCTCTTTGGAGCAGTGAATGCATCACTTACTGAGGCTTCTACCTTCACACGGCCACTGTGAGAAGCTGTTCAAGGCACTTGGAGTTTTCAAATATGCAGTGAAAGGGCAGACAGCCTACTTCTCTATTCTTTGAATAACGTGACATGCAGCATTTCATTAGAAATGTTTCTTCAAATTTCTGGTATGAGTCAGTTCTTCTTAGGAAAAGTTTTGGTTGACAGGTCATCTAATTTACGTGTGATGTGCTTCATTAAAAAGCTTTACTTCCTCAAACCCTTCCGTTTGCAGGCTATTGTGACGTCAAGATCGTCTGAGTGATTGCGAGGCGGTGGATATTTGTGTCCGTGCTGTCAGCGTTTCTTCACCAGACCTGTCACACTGCATCTTGTGATACAGCAACCGCACGGGCCTGATGGCAAGCCCAGCGCACGCATGACTCAGCCACCTTAGAGAGAGATTTAGCGGATCTGCTCCGACCAAGCTGCATGTGGTTTCACTTTAAGGCTCTAACATGCCGTGCATCAAACACAATACTGCGAACTGGATGAGTGGATTTACATTAAGGTGTGTGTGGTAAATCTCCATGCACAAAGCCAGCGGTGAGTGTTTGTATATGTGTGTGTGTGTGTGTGAGTGAGTGTGCAAGCATGTGTGTGTGTGTCCTCCAGTAGAAGTGACCACTAATGAGCGACTGTAGCAGAGTGACCCTGTGGTCTGTGGAGTGAGCCAACGCGCTGTGGCTGAAAACACGCACGCACATGCACACAAGTGTATGAATATTCACTTATAGGCCAGTGTGTGTGTGCGTGTGTGTGTTTTTCTGTGTGTAAGTGTGTATCATGATGACCACCACCCCCTCATTACCTCCATCATGGCTGGAAACAATCAGCCACTCTGCCCCAGTTGTAGGCCAGAGTCAGGCGCTGCAGACCTGCAGACCTAGCATTAGCGAAGCCTCCATCACCACAGCCTGACTGGCCTCAGATTGGATCCAGCTTTCCAAACTATGGGCAGAATCATCTCACAAACCCAAATCAAAATAGCCTCTTTTTTCACCCCCACACCCCCACCCCTCCATTTCAACCATACATGCTGGATGCCTGGACTCAAGATTTATTGATCGCTATAGCATGTGAAGATGTGAGATCAAGATGTGATGTTTAATTTGAGGCTTCATGCTTGGACAGTGAGAACCCAACTGCCATTCACAGCTTATTATTAGCATGATTTGTTTATGTTCTTTAAGCATAAATGCATTAAGTGGACAGGCGTGCCTAGATACAGCCACCTTTACACAAAATGAACTTTTCTCCACTTCTGTAGCTTTTAGAAGAGGGTAAAGGCAAGAGTCTGACTCTCCCATTGAGTTATGCATGGCTAGCAGCAATGAGTTGTGTTTTTGTTTATGTTGACATATTTCACATACAGTATGCTATGTCCATCACTGACATTACTTCTAAGGGTCTTACTGTACCTCTACCAGGAAAAGGTTCACAGTGTTGGGTAGTTCCTGGATGGTTACCCCCTTTTAACCAACCAGTCTTTATGACTGAAACTTTAAAACCAAATAATATAACTGAAGTAACTGAAATAACTGAAGAGGTGTGTTGTCTTGTTGAGATAATGCTCTTTTAATTAGCAGCCTCGTTTCTTTTTCTTTTCCTCTTTCCTAACAGCATTTTGATTCTGAACAAGCAATAATCACTTCCCTCTCCGTCCCCCACATGAACCCACCATGCTGTCTGTCGGATCTGGCCTCTGCTTAGGCCTGTGGTAACTGGGATTCTACTGACCACTGGTCAGGTCAAGACAGAGAGAAGTAAAACAAAGTGGTTGTATGAAACGTGACTGAAGCTATGATGCTGGTGGTTGGATATCGTGTCCTCATGCCACGTCCGACTGCTGCTGACCTCTCCATTGCACAATGAAAAAGGAAAAAAAATTAAATATAAACTCTTCATCTTATCTCTCATCTTGACGTGACACCAAATCTGGTTGAATGTGGTTGAAATTTTTAATAAACTGTACACTTTTGATTTATTAAAACAGAAACTTCTTGTTATTTCTGTTTCATTATCATTTATTCTAGTAAAACGTGACATAAATGGGTCAACTTCCATATTCCGATCATTCGTGGAATATACTGTTCTTGTGACTCAGATTGGGACATATTTCTTAATCATGCATTGCATGCACAGGGCGTAGGCAGGACTCTGAACGGGTCTCGAGCCAATCATAGGACACTTACACACACAAGCCATTCAGTCTCACACTCACAGTGTCTGTATTTAATCTCTTTCCCAGACTCGGATTCAAACCAGAGACCTTCTGGCTAGTGCCACTCACTGACCACCCTGAATTTTTTTCACTTTTTACTCGAAAAATCTGTTGACATTTTTCTTTAAACTTGCAGAAGTAGTGAAACATCTAGAAGAACTTTTTTTACACCACCATGCAGGCATAAACAAAAAGCTTTTCAATTCTAACGTTGTATTAAGAACTTTATAAGTCAAGAAAATGAGTGTAACACTGATGAAAAGAAACAAAAAGATCAGTCAAAGAACCAACTGCTCCACATGACTGTTGTGGCTCAGCAGACACAGTTGCTTCCCTTCCGGCAGGTGTGTAATTGTACGAGGTGTGCGTGTGTGAAACAGACAATACACTTTGTACAGTTGTACTACAACACATTCCTGTCTAACAGCTGATGACTAATGGCTCATCTCTGACAGTCCGAGGTAAACCACAGCCCACGTGACAGCTAGGCTCGCACGCTCACACACAGACACACACACACACACACACACACATACACACACGCGCACACCCAGATACCAACACACAAAGACCATTCCAACCTTTCCTTGACGCGGAAAATGACCTTTGATGTACATGTAAAGTTATGCTGAAGTGTACAAAACAGATGTACATATGCATGTGTACACATACACACATACACGCTGGGCAGAGGACAGTAAGAGCAGGCCAGGCTGTTATTCTAGTGCAGGCTGGCTGAGTTGACCGTGTAATCTCCAGGGTGGAGTCCATATTGGGTTTCTAGGCAATTCACTGTTTTTGGCCCGCTTGTTTTGTGATTTAGCTCAAGCAAAAAAGACAGAGGGGGAGATAGAAAGGAGAGAGACAGAGAGATTGAGAGAGCGAGAGGACAACAAGTGTGGGTTGTTTTTCTTTCTGCCCGGCATATTGTTGATGAGTTGTAATGCAGTGTAATACAAGTGGTGGTTAACCTCAACGCCCGAGTGGAGAGGGAGAGAGAGAGAGAGAGAGAGAGAGAGAGAGAGAGAAAGAGACCGATGAAGGGAAAGAAAGGCGAAACAAAAGGAGCAATGGAAAAAGAAAAGAGGAAGGAGAGAGCAGGCGAGACAAAGGAGGAGACAGATATAGAGAGAAGCTTAAGGGGGTGGGAGGGTTGTTCTCAAGAAACTTGTGGAAAACAAAGTTGTCTGGTGTCGTGGCCACGCCCGCTGCGCATTTTGTTTACAGTCCTGGTGGAAATGCGCTGCGGAGACATGACATGACGACTTACGACTTGCAATAGATACCATCTGTCATTGTTGAGCATGGGAGATAAGGCCACAAAGGCTGTCAGGGCTGTCATTGTCGAATGCCTTCACTGGCAAATAGCTCTTTATCACACTGATTTAAAGGGACAGCACGGCATTTTAAAAGAAAAGCTACTTTTCTTCGAGACTTAGCTCCTTTGACTTAGCTTGAGGAGCTGATTTTAAATTCCAGATCAAGTTCATGTTGGTTTCGAGCAGTTCATGATAGAAATGGAAATACACTGGACGCGTTACACAATTCCAACTTTAATTCTGCACAATAACGTATCCACAGACGCAATCAACAAAACAATTTGTGAAAAGTAAATACATTTCTTTTTATCCAGTACAAATGACCCAAAGTTTAGTTGCAAAGATTATTATTTAGACAAACTAATTAATCACAAAAAAGTAATCAACAGAAGAGTCTCTGTTTAACATAATCCTCGTTTAACAAGTAATAATTAAGTAGACTGTGATTACCTCCATCTAAAACTGCAGTTGCGTGAGAGCTAAGAAGAGATTGTTTTGATTTTTCAGCAGCCATCTGCCGTAGCACGCTGTCACACCGGTGACATGGCAGTCTCAACGGCTGCTGTGACAGACGACAGACACCCAACTGGCATGGGGAGGGGCCACCACACACACACACACACACACACACACACACACACACACACACACACACACACACACACACACACACACACACACACACACACACATACACACACACACCCCAACACACATACAGCACCTGCATTCCCACAGTAGTCCAAGTCAACAGTCACCGCCCATCCCCCCCTGCACTGACTGTCTAGCGGAGGGGGGGGGGGCCTTGGAGAGACAGAGAGCAGGGAGTGATTTAAGCTTTTCTCCCCTGGTTGAGGGAAGCTGGAGGGGCCTGGAGTGGAGGTGGGAGTCGAGGGGGGGGAGTGATGGGGGGGTGGCAGAGGAAAAGGGAGGAGAGCGATACAGCTGAGACAGCAGATCTCTGTGGAGGCCCGATGCCAATGTCAAGGTGCTGAGTGAGCTGTGCTGAGAACTACACGTACACACACACACACACACACACAGGCTTTCTCTGCATCTGAGGTCAAAAATAGCTCCACGCACAAACACACTCCTTACTCCTTCCTGCAGAGCTTGATAGTGAGCACATGCACAATGCAGGCCCGCTCGGATGCAAGCAAACGCACACACACGCACACACACACACACACACACACACACACACACACACACACACACACACACACACACACACACAGACATACATGCTCTCAAGTAGCCTCTCAGCCTCTTTCCTCCAGAGGAAACTCTTGCTGCTTCCCTCTTCACCTCTCGAGTCGTGCACAGCCTCCTGTCAGCCGAGACAAACTGACAGGACGAGACACACTGTGGCACAAGCAGGCAGAGCAGCCTCCATTGTGCTCTAATTACCAGGCCTGCTGGGATGACCTCTAACCCCCAGACACAGGCTGTTTGACCAACGGTGGACTGGTGGGAATGACACCCTTGGCCGACACTGACCTTTCCATGTTCACTTCTCACCACAAGCTGTCCAGGAGTGCACTTCATGTGTCTGTGTGTGTGTGTGTGTGTGTTTGGGTGTCAGTACTGCACACTGTTCTGAAATGGATCAGAGAATGTCTGATTTGAGTTACAGTGGTTGCAGTCAGACCAGGGGCCTTTCTGTGTGGGATTTGCAGATTCCTCTGTCTGTTGTCTGTTGTTGGACTGTCTCCCACAGTCCAACAACATGCATGTTCAGAGTGATTGGAGACACAATTACTGTGTGTGTGTGAGTGAATGTAGTTTTCACCTGTTCACCCAGATTTGAACCAGAAAACATCTGGTTGAATGCTTTACTCCTTAACCTCAAGGCCACCACTGCCTTAAACAGAGACTTTATTGTACTTGAAGAGTGAATGACATTGGTAGTAAATGTGGCAGCTCTTTGTGTCTCAAACTAAATTAATGCAAAAGTCAAAACTGAGACATGCTGTACCTTAACAGTTGTAATGTAATGTAAAAATACAGAATAAATATACAATCCTGTGTGATAGATACAGATACAGTATCTGTGTAAGCCTGATGAGTTTAAATGTTGACTTAGGAAACAAGAAGAAGCAATTTCACATTAGAATAATGCAAATCCTGTCAGATCAAAGAAGAAAATAAGTCATTTTATTGTGAAATTCTTCACTCTGAATGATGTTCAGAGCAACTCCTGTACTGATCACACTCCTTCTGTCCAGCGTGATCTGTGAGAACACGAGGCGCAGCCGGGAAATCTTATCTTCTCCTTATCACTCTGACTTCGCTCCACTCGCTCCAGGCTTCCAGTCTTTTCCAAAGCCTCCTGCTTTTGTGTGGAGGGAGAGATGCATCCCAGTCGGCTCGGCCTTGTGTTTCGCTCTCGTCTCCGTCTGCAGTTCACTGCAACCTCTTTATCTGCTCTGCTTATCAGTCAGGACTTAAGCTCAGACACTCCTAGCCTCCCTCTTCCTCGGCTGCATGTCTGCCCTGGGCTCTATCTCTCTCTGCCTGTCTGTCTCCATCACTGAGCCTGCCTTGCTAAGTACCACTGGAATGAGGATGAACAAAAATATGACCCTGTATGTCATATCAGATCACAAACTACGTGTAGAGATGCCGGTGGCCTGACAAGAGCAGTCAATATTGGCTATTAAAGTGGAGTGTGTGATATTAACTGTGTTTTGTGTAGACACCAAAAGAGAGAATTAATTACTGACTCACTGAGTGTATACAAAGTGGAAAATGGAAAAATGATTGGGAATTGTACTAAGCGACACATACAGTATGCCACAAAAGTATGCCCGTCACATCATATATCTATTCAGAGCTGAGGACAGTAATTCTCTACTGCTACACAAGCAATACACTGGCTAGTTTAAGTAGTTTTGTGAAGGCTTTGGCCTCGTTGTCAGTCTTTCCTTAACGGTGAGATGACACAAAAGTTAGAGTTGCTGCAGCTTCACTTTCACTTCACTTTGTTTTTGTATTTCTATTAAACGGCGTGCGTAATGAGGAGCCTGCAGTCTGTAGTTGTTCTCAGCTCTGTTGAGAGATTCAGTGTCTTTAAACTTATTATTTTGGTTTTATACCCTGTAACTTCACTGTTTTGGTTCACTCTCACCGCCCTCATCAGCATAATATCTGGGCTGCAGCAGAGAGCAAGTGTTTACAGCAGGAATTCACCGTCACGAACCCGCAGCAGACAGACAGACAGAGCCTGTGAGGAGCTGGTAAACACAGTGGGGCAATCTGCAGCTAAGAGCCCCCGGAGGTGGTGAACACTACAACCAGATAAAAAAGAGAGGGTTATATGGATCAGATGGCCAAAAAAAACATCTCCAGATGACTGCTACTATTGTTCCTGATGTGCTGGATGTGTAAAAGTCAACTTAAGATGTTTGAAGATATGTATAATATGGTTCCAAGAGGTTAATTACTGTCACCTCATCAATCAACATCCATCCATCTATCATCTCACCTGCTTTGTATCTCTAGGGTGTTGAAGGGGTGATCTGATCTGCATCTAGAGCACAAATAGGCCGAGGGCAGGGAATGCACCCGGGACACCAATCACTCACATACCTCAGGCAATTCAGAGTCTCTGATTAACCTTAATGCATGCTTTTGGACTGTGAGAGGACACCAAAGTACATGGACAAAACCCATGCAGACATGGGTTCAATACATCTTGAATTTACCAATGGTAACTCCACCAACTCAGAATCCAACCAGGAATCAAATCCAGGTCCTTCTTATTGTGAGGCAACAGTGCTAAGCACTCCTCATTGTGAAATTCCTCATAGTCAAGTTCACTTAAAATAAACATGGGATTGGTAATGGGACACAAATTTTATTTCTTTGCCTTTCACATTATTTGTTCAAGACAACACAAGACTTATCTGCTTACATTAGGCAACTCTTGCTCACTCTTTCACATTCATTTCTTTCTTTTTACTCACTTTCTTTTTACTTTTGTTCCCACTTGACCCATATTAATGGATTCCTGGAAGGAATGTCCTCAACAAGTAAATGGGCGAAGTGTCATAAACAGAAAAGTCAGCTCTGGCAGCCCAGAGTTTCTTATCTGTCTCCCTTGGAGCCAATCAAGGTCAGTTGTTACGCTCTTAAATTACAGCAGCCAATGGAAATTATTCCTTATTACCAGAGCTTCCTGTGCTATTTTTTCTTCCCCATTGAGTTTATAACGAGCGGGGACATTTCAGGCCTGCGGTGCCAGCAAACACAACGACAACAATAAACAATGCAACGCTCAACGCTGAGTCTCAGGTAAAATGTGAGGCTTGGCTGGTACGTGAGTTTTGACATGGCTTTTCAGCTCCATCAACAGTTGAGACAGGATAAGTCCTCATAGGGCAAAAACTGCTTAGCAGACACAGGGCGGAGGACCTTATTTGAGGGTTAACATTAAGAGTGCTGTAAATATGCGTTTCCCACTGACAGCTCTATTCTCTGATTCGGCCTCAAATACCAGCTTCCTGATTTTATCCATTGTACCGTACTAGAGTCGACGGGGCCTGTATCCTGTGCGGACTACAAAGTTAATTGCGTACAATTGGAAGGTGTGTCCCTTTAATTGTTCTGCAGGGAAACACAGGGCCCAGAGGTATAGAAAAACACCCACCATTGACCTCCTGTGAAATCATTAGTCATTTACTGCCGAAACAAACTCACTATGGAATACAGACAAGCTTGTTAAAGGCTGACGCCATTAAAGCAAAATGGGAGCCGACAGGAGACTGGGCATCGAGTGGATGGAGCGAGTCGCGCAAACATGTAGGTGTGTGCATACACACACACACACACGCTCTTCTGTGGGCAACCCTAAAAGTGTGCTGTAGCCCGGGGGATGTGTCTGGGCACATGGTACCATAGGACCAATGTCTGGACCACAAGTGGCCCAGTCGACTCTTTATACAGCCATAAACACGCCTGCATTAGTAACAGCTAGTTAAAATCATTCCACAAGGCGCTGGTCTGCTATGGCACAACACCCTGCACCCATAATAAAATTCACCTTGGTTTATTTTTACTTGCTTCTGGATGGACATGGCGATGATGTCTCGGTCTGTGACATTCATTTTATCTTAAATGCTAATGAGAAGATTTGCTCAGTCTCCTCAGTCAACACATGCATAAAAAGACAGTTTGTTCAGTCTGCATCCATCAATCCCCATTATCTTGAGAGGCATTTTAAAGGACAGTAAATTTAGATGATTGTCATCTAAACCAGTCGATTGTTGGTATAAAATGAAAATACACTTGGGATTATACTTATTATACAAATTAAGATAATGTCTCCCTGTGTTTACCTACAGGAGTCATGCTATCAGAGCCAACCAGAAAATAAGCTAATGGAGACACACATAGGTGGTGGAGTTTTCCCTGTGTCTGAGTGGGCTTTTTCTGGCTACCCTGGTTTCCTCTCACTGTCCAACAATATGCATGTTTCAATTGACTGTAGGCTCTAAAAGGTGTGAGTGTGAGAGTGAATGTGTGTGTCCCTACTGTGATAGACTCAAGATCTGTCATGTAGGAAATTGAATAAAATGGATCGATGGATTTATCAGTACTTAGTCAGGCTTAGGTTCTATGGGGGCAACATATAGCACATTCAGGCACTCCTACAGTATCTAACACATGCAGATAGCCTCTCCCCAGACACCAGCTTGACTTAATAACGGTGACATTTACACTCACCGTCTCTGGAGTCATTTACACAGCTTGGCATTATTCACAGCTGGTTTACTGTTGCAGCATAGACTGATTTAATAGCACTCAAAAGAAGGGTGGCACCAGGGCTACTTAGCACTGTGCATTAGTAAGACTACAGGTCCCAATAAAACACAGACCTGTGTTTCATGAACTGTACATTGACCTCTCCGTAACCTTCTTAAATAAGCTCGCACCTCCCTGCTGATAATGAACTGGTCCGTGTAGTGGAGTATATTAGTGGCCAGGTCCAACCCCAAGTAGTGAGGGCATTTGGCCAAGACAGTAAAATAAATGTGCAAAAAATATATCCCAGGGCCCTGCGAAACTTGGGCAATTAAAATGGAAATGTAGCATGGGTATTTACAGCCGACGAGCGAGCCCACAGTGGGTGCTAGAGAGAAGCAGAGGGAGAGAGCTAGAGCGAGCGGGAGGGAGAGCGCTGACGAGAGACAGTGGCAGAGTACAACATGATTTAGATGCTGTGAGTGAGACTGCAGACCTATAATCCTGAAGGCACAGAACCAGACAGAGACAGAGGAAAGACGAAGGGGAGCAAAAAGAAAAAAAAAACAGGGAGTGAGAGTCAGAGTGATAGAGACACAAAGGCAGAGAGTGAGAGGTAGAGAGAGGGAGAGGGAGAGGAGAGAGAGAGAGAGGGAGAGAGAGAGAGAGAGAGAGAGAGAGAGAGAGAGAGAGAGAGAGAGAGAGAGAGAGAGAGAGAGAGAGAGAGAGCAACTGCGAGATGCAGAGCGAGCAGCCAGACATGCAGGCAGACTGTCCGTCTCTGGTTTGTGGGAATGCGGTAAAGACACAGTAGTAGGCAGGGTCCCGGCTCTGAAATTAGAGAGTGGCGCTAAGAGAAGGGAGCCAGAGCCAAAGGCCGTCTGGGAGCTGCCAGGGGCTGCATCCCCAGCGCGCTGCCCAAACATGATTTACTGCTGGACTGCACTACAAACGGCAAACCACTCCCGCTGCACTATCTGAGGCGGAGCGGAGCAGGGCGCATGCACCACCCGCTGCACGCTATCAGCTCCACCGCGCTGTAAAGATACCACATCAACGGTGGGAAGTGTCGACGTGAGAAAGACCAGCTCGGTTCACCTCAGAGAGGAGCGGAGCCGGGCGGTGTGCACAGTCTGAGGAGGAAGGCCTCGAATACTAGGAGCATGGCAGGGGGTGGCACTGCTGGAACCTACTGGAACAGGTGGCGGGAACAAGATACGACAAATCAATGAGACAAACAATAAGCTCAAGATTAGGATTCTAAGGGGGTGTAATTACTCCCACACATTCACCTGTAGTAACTCATTGTAGTCGCACATGAATTGAAAACGGAGGAGCAGTGTTTATCATTACACTATGGTCTCTTTTATGATGTAATTTGAATATTCTTTATTTAGCGAACACGCTTTGTAACAATTATACAGCCAATTGTGGCCTGTCCAAGGACAGGTCATCACTCACACACACACACACACACACACACACACACACACACACACATACTGGTCACTTGCTCCTCGCACCTATGAAGTAGTGTATTCACCTATGGGGGGAAACTGGAGTACATGGAAAACTAGGAGAATACTCAGTCTGATTTGAACCGAGGAGCTTCTTACTGTTCACAAAGAGGTGACCACTCATTCACCATGTAGCTGCTTTGGATGAAAAAAAAAAGGCTAAATTGAGGAGCTGCCACAGATGCACACATTTGAGTTGAAGACGTGAAGTCATGTAGTTGTCTAGAGCTTAGCAGCTCAGGGCGATGGATTTCTACATGACCTCTAACCTCCCTGTGCCTGGGCTACAGTGAGAGGAAAATGGATGAATAGACACCCCCCCACCACCCCCCCTCCCCATGTCCCACCTTGTGCTGAAAACACGCTGCAGCTCGAGCGTATTTGCACAGATCTTTATCCAGAGAATTGTGCATTCACTGGCAGAGCAAAGAAGCCAGCGCTAGGACAGGATTCAGAGAACTCGATTTAATCAGAAAAGAAAACACAGCGAACTGCTCGGTTGTTGTGTGCTGTTGCTATCGCAGGCCAAGTTCAGACATGCAGCAGCGAGATTCTGTGTGTGTGTGTGTGTGTGTGTCTGTCTGTCTGTCTGCAGCACAGGGCAGCAGGCATACACTGCCACTGCAGTAGAGATGTTGTGTACTCCAGAGTTTGAGTGTAAGAGTGTGTGTGTGTGTGTGTGTGTGTGTGTGTGTGTGTGTGTGTGTGTGTGTGTGTGTGTGTGTGTGTGTGTGTCTATGTGTGTGTGTGAGTGTGTGTGTATGTGCATGCACTTCCTTTGCCAAGTTTCCTCTCTTTGTTTAGACCGGCCCGGTCAGCCTGGCTCCCCGCTGAGCGTGCTGCGGCCAAATACACACATATATCAAAACAAAGCACAACAACAGACAGGGCGCTCTCAGGGCAGAGAGGTGCTGGGAATAGGAGCAAAGGGGAGGTGAGAGGGGGGGAAATAGAGAGAGAGAGAGAGAGAGAGAAAGAGAGAGAGAGAGAGAGAGAGAGAGAGAGAGAGAGAGAGAGAGAGAGGTGTCCACATAGGAAAACAGAAAGAGAGAGGGAGAGAGGGGCAACAGAGAACTGGAAAGATGGAAACCATTGGGTAAGGGCTGATGCAGACTCAGCCACTCCAGCGGAGGAGCAGAGAGAGTGGAGAGGGGGGAGAGAGGGTCAGTATGACCGTCACTGGTACGGGGGGAGAGTGGGGGAGCGGTGGAGCGATTAGAACAACACCAATGACCCTAAGGAGAGGAAGTGCAGAGGAGGGAATGGGGCAAAGGTACAGAATGACAGCTCTCCATGGTTTACGAATCACACATCTGATTGGAGGACACTGAAACAATCTCTAATCTCTGCTTTTATTACGCCAAAACAAGGAGAGGGTGAAGATGCCTGCAGCTTTAAATCCTCTGAATCTTTCCAGTGAATTTAAAGAGGCTGAAAAACAACCCCTCGCGCTAAAATTCAATTGAGCGTGACTTAAGAACAGCGGAAATCTCTGTGAACTTCTGACGCATCTTTCTAGTCCCAAAAAATGTCCCGAAAAAAAAAAAAACTTTTACATCTCTGGATGTGGTCTGCAACATGCTGTTCAGCTTATTACTGTATGATTTGGTTTCAGATGAGAATAAATATCCCCTCGGCCCTTTGATTCCCATTGCACTAATGCTGTTGTTGATCGTAAAATGACATTTTTTTCACAAGAGAAAACAATACTGCATCTGCAGCCACAGAGAACACCCTCGAGCAGTAAAGTGGGATTACAGCATTAGGTCCCATTGATGTGGGCTTAACTTGCTCCGGAATCCAATATCCAAAAATTGAGGGAAACAGAAACGATTTTTGGATGGACAAACAGTTGGACTTAAGGCGTGAAATGCTGCTGCTTCTCTCCGGCTGAGGACTTAATGAAGCTGTTCCTGTTTGCTGCTGCACGGCTTAGAGCTGAGTGCAGACTCTGACAAATTGCTGGAGGGACAAGTGCACTCGAAATGTGTGTATGTGTGTGTCTGTGTGTGCATGCAAGAGTGTGTGCTTGGATATCCACATGTATTTTCTGTATATGGCCCAATGTATAAATATGTATGTACGTGAGTGTGTGTTTACCAGGCCCTCATCTCTGAAGCCCTCCACTGGGCCTGGGTCGGACCATTCTAAACACACACACACACACACACACACACACACACACACACACACACACACACACACACACACACACACACACACACACACACACATACACACACACTCCTGCCCCCCTCAAAGCCATGCTTTTAAAGGCGAGGGGCCCTAAATGCCTTACAGATGGACTCCTAACAAACACAACACTCTGTCCCGGCCCTCAAGTATTCCCAGTATTTGGCCTTGCTGTAATTTACAGCATACTTACCTAATTGAGATGCTATTACGGTCAGGGCATGCATTCTTCCTTGTACGCGCGCTGCTAATGCACATGATATAAGCGTGACATACATGGCACGGTGTATTTGCCCTAATATAGTGGCGCGGAGTTAACCGCAGAGTGAGTGTGATCTATGGTCCATGTAGCGTACTTAGAGCAACACAAATAACGACGTGTTGAGCAAAGACGTGTCTGTGCAGGCCTGGAGGGCACATTAGAGGCTTTTTGTTTCTGCTCTCGCAGACACCGCTGATGGTTTTACACCCACCGAGGCCGAGGGCAGAGTCAGAACAGTGCGACCACACAGCCGCTTTGATGACTAAATTACGATCAAATAAATACCGACTGCGAAAGACAAACTCGGTAATTGGTCATTTGCTGATGAAAGCTGACTTTGTTCACAAATTAAAATGTTTCTCTTGATTCAAGCCCTATTTAAACACAGCTCCCATCTTACACAATTTTTCACTATGAACTATGTAAACCTGAGTAGAAAAACCCAACACTTAAAATTAATGGATAACCTTCTGTGTGTATTCCCTCAAATTTTGAGTAATTTAAAAATTCAGAATACATTGTTTTTTCTTATATGATATTTCAAGCTGATTATACAGATTATTTGTGTGAATAAAGGCAGCTTCTATTTAATCCTATTGTACTGTATTTACTACTAATAATGAACAAATGAGATATTTGATCATTTGGTGTGCGTCACCCTTTGTTTTGACCAATGTGAAAAAAAAAAAATCCAAACAGTGAACAGAACACTTTTCTCTCCCAGCATAATTAAAGGCTGCTGCTTTGGATGCTACGCACTAATTTCAGTTTGAAGTTGCAGGGTTGCTCTGGGCCGCACAATTCACGATACTGTTAAATCTCTCACACAAAATAGAATCGGACTAAAAAAGCACAAGCTTGTTTTTCAGACGGACAGTTTACAGGCTATGTGAAAGCATATTGTTGTAATTTTGCTGCCTTTTCTGTCTTTTGCTATGAGGAACAAAAAAAGAAAAAAAAAGTCCCTTTCCATAAAACTGCAAGGGATTTACCACAAGCAGTGGGCTGACTTCATCCTGAAGCATGCGGCCTCGGCGAGGCCCGGAGACACCGGCCACTGTTTGAGCTTGTCATTGGGGTATTTTTCATCGAGTGTGTCTGACAGAAAGATAACACACTGTCACGGAGCGCCATCCATCTTCGTTTCCAGGTCGCTCCCGGAGAATTCAATCTTGAGAGTGTGGAGTCGGACACATTGGTGATTAATCAACTCCATCCTCGCACATGTGTGAGTGTATGTGTGCGAAGATCTATACGTGTCTTTGTCCCGGTGTGATAAATCACTGTCCGGCCCTGTACAGGACTCACAATGGCTGAGCCCCCTTCAGTCCACCCAAGATAAATTCATCCGTAAGTGACGTGCTGACAATGGCTGGACAAGAAAATGAAATCTTACTCAGCTGCAGCGTAAAGCACACTCAGGGTGCTCCGTGTCTGGTGTTTTACAGGGGAGAGGGGAGTTAAAAGTGGAAATTCGAAAAAAAAAAAAAAGTTGGATTCAGACCAAGAATGAGTATTGAGAAAGGCATGGGAACACACACTTGTGCACACATAAACCCACACACACAAACATGAGGGTACAGAGCTGGATGATTCCTCGGGGCTGTTGAGAAACATCCCATTCAGAGGCGATGGGACTGTGACAGCAGGGCTCGGCTCTGTGTGTTATCAGTTGGACGATTGGGACCAACAGGCGTGACGTGACGCAGCTCGGAAGTCACACACAGCCACACAAAAGAGGCCGAGGCTGCTGATTCTGCTGCTTGTTTACAACAAACAGCTGACAGCTGGTCTCAAAGGCCGCCGGAGTCATCTGAGGAACAAATCTGATTTGTTGTCTCTGAATGCAATTAAATTTGATTTGAGCATCATGTTAGGGCTGGGTGTAAGGTTTCATGTGGACCAAGTCAGACTTTTGAGGAGGAAGGAAAGAAAAATCTGAATGAAGCTTTCAGTGGAGTGAAGACAAGATGCTTGGTTCAATTACAACTACAAGTGAAGAAAACTGGATGGTCGACTGGAGTATCTATGCTTGATCTCTGAAGCTAACTTAGATGCCGTGGAACACTGGTTTCGTCAGAAATGCCTAAGATACTACTTCACAAGCACTTCTACACTCCTGCCTGTCACTCACATGAATGCTCATGTGACTTAACATTCTGTTGTTGTGTGCTACAGGCAGGGGTTATTTCTGTCACACTTCTAGGTGGTAGCTTCTTTCAGGTTATTCTGTCTCTGTTCAGACTTGCATAGACCTGATATTGAGGACAATACGACGATGTTTTGGGACCTGCTCTTTGTGTTTGTTATTCAACAGAGTTGAGATAAAATTGTTTGTTTCATTCCGGGACCCACTTCAGTGTAGTTATGAAAGCACAACATCCCAGAAACAACACTGTTACTTAGTGCCACTTAAGTTTAATGGTTCACATCAGAGATGCATGTGTGCGAGTTTGCGTCCTTCCTCGTGCAGACTTCAATTTCGCTGAACTTTGATACTAATTTTGGCTCAGCAGGCGATGCTCACTCACCCGCATTCACCCATGTGTGACCGTAGCCTAACAGCGCAGGCCTGCAGACCTGGAGGAGGACCAGGGAATGTACCAAGACGCTACAGAGGTCGACAGGTTCATCCACCTGCTGCCTGAGGCAGAAAGGGAGTGAGGCCCCTGTGTGTCCTCGTGCAGGTGTGCCGGCCCCGTCTGAATCATCACAACAACAGATTCACACAGGGGCGGGAGCTCAGACGAGGAGAGTAGTAATTACGCAGGATGGGCAGCGCCAAGTATCACAAATCGCTGTTACTACTCCTCTCTTCCACTTGTTGACACTTGTTGCAGTCGCATTCACAGTCATTGATTGCTTCCATATTCTTTCAGAGGGGGAAAGCAGCCCGTTCCTTCAATTACCCACCTCTCGGTTTGACTCAACTTTATTTAGCGGGAAGGAGAGAGGACGTGGAGGTCTTCTCCCCATCTCAAGGTCATTACTCCTCTATCCATAACAAAAGGCTCTGGTAGCAACAAACGCATGCAAACACTGGAGACGGTCAGAGCTGATGAGCACGCAGAGATGGGGTGGTGAATGTGGAGGCAAAGTGGGGGGGAAATCCTGAGCTGGCTGACTTGAATGGAAGAGAAGTGGCTGCAGAATGCATTGTTCTATTGTATAGGAGTTGTTTTCATTCAGCTGTGAGAGCAACCTGACCATAAGGTTCATATTTGACTTTCAAACACCAGCTTCGTGTAAAAAGAAAAAAAAGAAGAAAAGAGAGAAAAAAATGCGAGCGGACAAACACGTTTGCAAACTTTTTCCAAATCCACAAAGATAATTCCACTTTCTTGTGATGCCACCAGCAAAACAAACAGATGTAGCCACAGACCAAAACTAACAAACACATTTCACATCCTATAATTTGCACATGGAGAGACACAGACGCAGGAACAGATAGGAAGGAAGGCCGACGCAGACACAGACGAGCCCAACTGGTACAACCAACCGTTCCCTGCGGAAGAGTATCAGCGCTGGCATCGCGTTGGCACCACGGTCGGCATCATGCTGGCATCATGTGGTGCCTGCCCCCCCCCCCCCCCCCCCCCCCCCCCCCCCCCCCATGAGAGAGAGAACACGCCCCGGCACACCCGAGGCCTTCATAACACAGCTGCTGCCTATCGGCCACGGCTCGCTTCACAGAGACTTTTGTCTTTACCGCTCCCTTATGGAAACGTAAACATCAGAGCGCTGTCACCAACCAGCCGAGAACTGTAGAGGGGAAAAAAGAAAGAAAAAAAAGGAGGGCGGGCACGAAAAAATCAGGCGGCACGGGATGAGAGGAAAAAGGAACTGAATGGGCAGAAATGTAAAAGCGGCCTGCACAGATCCGATGTGGATAAGTTGAAAAAGAAATGATGCAGGTGCATGTTTTTTTATTTTTTTTTTACTGTGGAGCAGATTTGACTGAGCGCAGCCACAACATGGTCATATCAAAAGATTCCACGACTGGCACTTATCTGATAACACACACACACACACACACTCAAGGAACCGGGATCACACCCAGAGGCTGCACTTGCGCACGCACACGCATACCTTTGCTTATAAACAGCAGAAGTAATCCAGTCCGTTTATCTCTCTAACGTGGAGACAACACACACACACACGCTGAGCGGCAGGAGTGTGTCTACCTTATCTTCCAGCCTGATCAGTCGCGCTCCAATCGTTGGGTATTCTTTATCTTCTCCTTTTCCTGGTGAGTGGAGAAAAAAAGACGACATCAGACGACAGGTTGGATGTGTGGATTCAGTCTTTCAAATGTTCAATTAAGCTTTTTTTTTTCAATTAGCAGTAACTTGCGAGAGTCTGACAGTCAGAGATATTTAAAGTGTATTTAATGGTGTTGCTGCTTCTCAACAACAAGGTCCCTGGATCTAATCCAAGTCAGACCAGGGTGTTTCTGTGTTTACATGTTCTCCCTGTGTCACTGTGGAGTTTCTCCAGGTAGTATTTTCACACACACACACACACACACATGGAGTATGTGTGTGTGTGTGTACTGCAATGGACTGGAGACCTGTCCATTGTGCATATCCAGTCTTTGTGTAGTTAAGAATGGCATCACACCATCATAAATGAGTGATGGGTTTGAGAGACAATGAAAACAACTGTGACTTTTATAATTCTGTAAATATACAGTTTTAATAATTTTGTCATCGATTGACGAAATACTAAAAATAACTTCACGTCAATTAGGTAGATAAGGAGAGGATCTGACAAGTGCAGATTAAAGATTGATTCCTAATTTATGATTCATTTCCACCATGAATTCAAACATGCATATTCTCTTAAGCACATTCACACAAATGCACACCTACCGCAAAACATGTCTATACACACACATGTAAACAGTGATACAGCTAAACAGAGGCATATGCAGGCGCGCACACACACACACACACACACACACACACACACACACACACACACACACACACACACACAGAGCAGTGCCCTTCTAAGACCTTCTCCCTCTCGTATTTAGTCTGGCACAGCCTGTGTGTGTATGTGTGAGGTATAAACACAGAGACGGAGCGAGCAGTGATGGCTGTCTATCAGATGGAGGCTGTTGTGTTTGCCGTCTATTTACCTGGGAGAAACATTCCTGGCTTCCCCAGCGTGCTGTCAAGCCTGACGAGAAGGCAGAATGAATTAGACGGAGAGGGGTAAAAAAAAAAAAAACACAGAGGAGATTCAGTAGAGTAAACCACGCTCTCTTCCAAAACAGTAAAATAACATCAGCCAATTTATAGAGCCAATAAAATTAAACAAATGGCGTCAGCTTGTACAGTATTTTGCACATCACTGTTTCTGGAAAACCGCCACATGCAAGTTTCGCAGGGATGAATAAATGAATTTGTCAGGACTTGAAAATAAACACTGACACATGAGGCTCATGTGGAGCGCTGCTCGTCTGTAAAAGCTCTTCGGTATCCCCTTAAAAACATTCCCTTATTTTCATCACCACAAACGAAGGGTTATTTGTTTTTAATCACAAGCGATCCCATGCTTTTAATCATCTTTCGTTTCTGCTGGGCACCCATTTGATGCATTACTGCAGTTATTGCATTACTGCAGTGCTTTTTCAGGAGTCAGATGTCAGTTCGCTGAGGCCTCTTTCTGAGGACTTTCTGTTGACTGATGAATTCTGCTATGAGTCATTTTTAACATTGCAAGTACTACTATTAATAAAGACCCTTGTTACAGCACTTTTTCTAAGCATTTTACATCCAGGTACTGCACACACACATTAATTTTGCATTGCAATACTGCATTGGTACGCAACCATTAGACCATTAGAACACCTGAAAAATATCAAAGCAAGAAGGTTCAAATCCTGGTCAGATCAAGATCATTTCTATGTGCATGTACTCACCCATAGGCAGAGACTAAACTGCCCATGGGTGTGAGAGAATGGATGTTGTGTATGGAGAGTGACCTTTCACTTAAGATAGATGGAATACACCCGAATGAACAACTAACATTTAAATAAGTAGTTGCATAATACGCAGACAACATGCTACTGATATTACTACAACTACAGCTGCTACATACTACTGGTAATGATCATAAATCAGCAACTCTGAGTGTTTTAAGAAACTTAACAGGGATTTTGATAGTAAAAAATAGTTTTATCTCCAGGAGGTTTATGTCCCAGCACATAGCTATAAATCTATTATACCTAGCTTTACTTATTTATCGGAACCAGCTGGCTGGAGAATTTCACACAACTTTATCACGCTTCATCTGGGTTACTGTAAAAGGTGCTCAGGGGTCCAGGTGACACCGTTGCATAACTTCTGACCCAGTTTCTTATCTAACAGACCTCCTTCGAGAGGGTAATGTGGTGCGATTTGCAGGAGGGGAATCACTTAAAAAAGCAGAGAAAATTTGCGGGAAGGTGAAAGGTTTCGCTTTAGCGGCGGGACTGGACTTTATTACCGCTCAACAAAGCATAACAAGGTGTAACAAATCACGGGGCGGCGAGGCTCCTATCTGTCAGATGAACAGCAACAAGCTGCGGCGTAAGATCTCACTGACAGATACTGTTAGGGGTTGCAGAATGACTGAAACTTGAATCTAGGAATGTGTAATGGAGCCATTCCTCTTCCTGTTTCCACCATGGCCTAGTTCAGCTGACCATGATGTCAGTCTAGCTTATTATTTTTTGGGTTTTTTTGTCTTTCGTCTAAATGCATTTGAGAAAAAAAAGTTTGAGTTGACAAAAAGTTAAAAGACAGAAAGGGAGGAATAAAGAAACAGTGTGAAAGGGGATGAAAAGTGCCACCTTCGTTGCAGCTCCTTGATGCGGACCATCATGTTGAGGTGACCCTGGGAATACTGCTCGATCACGTCTCGCACATCATAGGGTTTCCGCGCTTGCTGTGGATCAATGGATGCGTGCATGCACACACACACACACACACACACACACACACACACACACACACACACACACACACAGGGACACAAAAGCCATTGTCAACCATAGGCGCTGCTTGCTTGGTCCCCGAAAACATCCCCAACCCCCTTGGGTGCAAAGGGTTCATTGTTAACTCATTGTGCGTGTTTGTGTGTGTGTGTGTGTGTGCGCTTGTGTATGTGTGTGTGCATGTGCACTAACAAGTGCATGGTCATGTAGAAAGCAATCGTGTTAAGGTCCTTTCACAGCTTTGTTCAGTGTGACGTGGATACAAGCGGCATCAGAAAGAACCCGGTGAACTCTTTAGGGTATCCTCGGCATACGCAGCGTAGAGCCTGCGCAGCTGAGACCACTTAGGCTGTAATTGAAAACATGTACAGAATATAGGAACCATTCTACAATAACATGTAGCATGAAAATGATGGCCTAAGTATTTCAAACATGATTAGGTTTTTTTTTTTTTTTTTTTACTGAAACATTTATTGCGCATTATTTTCTAACATAATTCTACTGACTTTAGTGCTGCGCGAGGCCACGTCCTGCTGTGAGAGTGTGTGTGTGTGTGTGTGTGTGTGTGTGTGTGTGTGTGTGTGAGTGCAGTGGAGTAAGTGAATTCCTACTGTATCCCCAGAGACAGGTTAGCAGATTTCCCATGATACTACGCCTAAACTGAGACAAGCACAAAGACGACATGCAGGTGCAGGTTTCAGGCATTTACACACACAATACACACAAACACAGGCACACACAAGCACGGCAGGGCTGCAGCTGATAAATGCCCCAGAGGCTCTCCTTCCTCATCCACACACATACACACATACACACACACACACACACACACACACGCACATCACACATCTCTCACTCTCAATCTGTCTCAAGCTTTATCTTTCCATCTCCTCCTGCTTTGCAGCCTTACACTCTGTAAAATCTCTCTCATCTCCTCTGGATTTCGGCCCGCTCACCTGAAACTTCTTCCTGGCCACAAAGTATTGCATTCTGCGGAGCACTTTCACAGCTGATCTCTGGGCATGGGACAACCTGTGTGACAGAGAGGAAGACTGATTTAGTGTGAGAGAACAAACAGCGATGGTTCAGGTCGACAGATGTTTCCTTCGCTGCAAATCGGTTTGTTTTTGGGACGAGCTGAGAAAAAGAGCAGCGACATGCTCCAAAACAGGACAATCTGTCTGTGATACACATACACGTGTGGCCCCGACAGGGTAGCACGCACACGTCAACAGGTATGCATTCATGAGCACATAAATCAGTTTGTGCGGGCCCGCTGTCAGTGCTCCTCTTATCAGTCACGAGCACGAATCCGCAACAAAAGCGAGAGGAGAAAACTAGAGTCGTTTGCATTAAGAGGAGTCCCAAACCCACGTCCCTCGGCTCAAAGCAGCACATCTGTGTCAACAGCAGGAAAACCCACTGGTATGGAGCTAAACACTGAAACAGAAACCACCGGACTCAAACAACACACACACACACACACACACACACACACACAAACGACCTCGTACTCACATACCATAGTGACTGTATGGCATGCACTCGTGTTTGTTTTTGCAAGGAGGCACTCTGTGTGCTGTGTGCTGGTGCTCGCGTGATTTATTTGTCAGAAAATGCTCAAACATGCCTCTGGATATTCCACGTGTAGCTGTTGCATGTTTGGATGTGTGTGTGCTGAAGGTGCAGACGGACGAGAAAACTTGCAAGTTTCTGTGAAATCCGCTGAGTGACTGGATTTTCGGTCGTGTGAGTGACTGAAAAACACACAAATAGTGTGTGCAGGCACAGATGGACGCACACTGACCCCAGCAGTCAACGAGCTGTCAAAGTGACATGTGAGTCTGAGAAAAGCAAACTTTTGTTTTATGGGTTTAAGGGCATAGAAGAAGCCCCAAAACTCAGATATTTTAACATTATATCCATGTATAACATTTCTTAAATACTTATACTGATATATATAATATCTGATTTGCTGAAATTTGCTATGTTGTCTGAAGCAGAAACACTTTTGTCTGTACATACTGTACAGTACAGTTCTTCACTTTACTTTTTAAAATGAAACTATTAACATGAGGACCGGTAGCAAGCATCGTTACCTCATGGTAAAAAGGACCTGGGTTCAATTCCTGGGTCAGACCGAGGGCCTTTCTGTGTAGAGTTTGCATGTGTCTGAGTGGGTTTTCTCCAAATACTCCAGTTTCCTCCCACAGTCCAGAAACATGTATGCTCGGACTGATTGGAGGCTCTTAACTGCCCCTGGGTGTAGGAGTATGGTGAGTGTACAGTGAGTGAATGGTGTGTGTGTGTCCGCAATTGTCTGAAGACTTGTCCATGTAGGTATAAAGCAGGTTAAGAAAATGGAAGAATGAAACTTCAAACTTCTGCACTTTCTTGGCAAGTTTCAGAAAGAAACATGAAGTGAAATAAGTGTGTAGCTGAGCTGAGAAGGTCAAAGGTGCATGAGTTATTAGAGCGACAAAGGGAAGCTTTGGGGAAGCATCTCTCACACTCTAAAACTGCAACAATTCCCTTTAAAAAATTGTATTTAATATCCCTCATATGCTTCTTTAAGCACCATTAAAGATGCAAAAGCATAAGGAGTGCATAACAAATAGCTTCAGAGCGGTCCTCTTAATGCGTATGTGAAGTGAGCCAGACTTGTGCCCACTTCTGGACCTGTCTTCTATTTCATGTACAGTATGTCTCCGAGACAGGTGACCTTTCAGCCATCTGTTGGCATCAAAGACATCAAAGTTAAGCTGGTAAGCTGGCGGGACAGGGTGTGTGTGTGTCTGTGTGTGTGTCTGTGTGTGTGTCTGTGTGTGTGTCTGTGTGTGTGTGTGTGTGTGTGTGTGTGTGTGTTGTTGAGAGTGGATTAGCAGCAAACTGACATTATCAAATTCTAGCTGGAAAGATCGAGAGGACGCTGGTAGGAATATCAAAAAAATGATAAACAATCTGGTGCTATTCCAAGGCAAAACAAATAAACAAAAATACAAATATGAAAACTGCGCTGATTTATGATTGCATTCCTGCATCTGGAGCATGTGAGAGCACACGTGCAGTTTTGCAACACCCTGGATGTTTGTCTCAAACACAAAATGAATGAGTCCATTCTCATGTCAAAGGCGCATGAATCTGTGCACTGTTTTAAATAACATCCCTATCAGGGCAGACACACCCACGTACACACACACACACACAAACAGACAAAAACACACACTCTCACAGCACTCCTCCCCCTTCCCCCCAAACAAGGGTCTTTGTGGAGTCAACAAGTCGCTCTGAGGTCTTAATTAGGCAGGGGGACAACAAAAGGACTTAACAGACAATGCGTTGACATGGGACCATAAAACATGAACATCAAAGCCTGTCGGGCTGCTGTCTTTTTTCCTGCCCTCCATGCCAAAGAGCTGCCCGAGCTATAGGAGGAAATGCACACAAACAATACCAAACATAAAGAGCACGAGACCCGCTTTAGAACTGTCTAACTCAAAGCCCTCCCTCTCCTCTCCCTCCATCCCCATCTCCTCGCTCGCCATCATCGATGAGGAGAAGGACGTGTTTTTCTTCCGCCTCTTTTCTGCGCCACTCGGAGGTTGGAGCGTAATTGGGAAAGAAAACACATGTAGGAAACAAAAAACATGTGCGGTTTTGATCGCTGTACAACTGTACCCCTGCTCCCTCCTTGCCCTCCTCCTGTTTCCTGCGTTTGACACAAATGCGCACACATGTTCATTGGGTAAGTGTGATAAAAGAATAACACGCAGGGTTTTTCTTTTTTGTCCCATGCCAAACCCCCCCCACCTTCCACCCCGCCCCTCCTCCCCTCCATTAAACATTTGGCACACAGAAACTGAAGGAATGTAATTCCCACATCTCTCTGTGCTGATGCTGCCCTTCAAACACTTGCCAGCTCTGACTCTGCTTCCTACCCATCCCTCTCTGCCCCCCCACCACCCCACCACCCCACCCCATCCCTCCTTTTCTCTGCTCCATGTTTACATTTCATCTGTGCACACATGATTTGACACACAGCGTATCCAGGGGGACTCCTCTTGAGTCAGCAACGCTCAGATCTCACCCACGACGACTTCAATATATTTTCCATTGTCCTGCACTGTATGATTCATTCTCTGTTGGGACGGCTGGTTGTGTGTGTTTTTCTTTTCTTTTCTCTTGTGGATTATACCCCCGCTCCTGGCTCTTCTCAACAGACTCACTATTCTTCATTAGGCCGGGCGTAGAAGTCATGTTCGGGCTGTAATTGCCGGAGTCATTAAGTGGCCATGTCCCTCTCTTTCTTGAAAAGCTGTGACAGATTTAGCCCCATGGCCTCCCCCGGACCCCTCTCTCCCGCTCTCTCTTAATAACTTTTCTCTTTTTTCATTTTCAGATGGTCACTTTGGAGATCTTGGAGTTGTCAATGGCAACTCCCCCCCACCCCCACCCTAACCCCACTCCCTTGGCTTTTTCTTTGGCAGGGGACCGTCAAATATCCTGTGCTTCCATGGTGCGCAGCAATAACCTCCGAGTCAGTCAGGAGAAAGCAGCCTCAGACATCAATGTGCTACGGTCAGGGCCCAGCAAGACTGCTGGCCTCTCTCTCTCTGTGTCAGTGTGTGTGTGTGTGTGTGAGTGAGTGTGAGTGTGCATCTGTGTGTGTGAGATAAGCTTTATGACTGGTGCTTTGGTCCATCAAAGAGATGGGCTCTTCTTCTGTTCTCCTCAAAAACAGACATCCTTTTATCATATCTTGGAAGGATAAGATGACTACATTCTTTCAGGGATGTTTGATCTAAAAGTGATGGCATGCCAGAGGGTGCCGTGGTGAGAATTATAAGGCCGCATTGCTAAGACACTATAACCTAACGGCCAAGTTTCTCCCCCATTCAACGAGGGGCTTTAAAGTGAATGGGCTTTGACGCAAGAAATGCTCCCATGTGGATTCTCCTATAAGAGTTTTCCTAGAGGGAAATTAAACCACCTCCAAGAGGTTTGCATGCAAGACGCACACAGAAGAGGTTCAACCCAAACTGGTCTTTCTTCATTCCCAGGCCTCCTCACACTCAGCAGCTCTGCACATGCAATTTAATTACAAAATGTCTTTTAACCAGGTGACATTTTACATAACACACACTGTAAGAGTGCTTTTATTGGGTTCACTCAGACAAGTGAAAATATTTATTTGACCACAGCTACAGATATTTCTCTCTCGCTATCATCATCTCCTGTGCTTTAAATCTGTTTCACTCCCTCTCTTATAACTAAGTCTTTGTGAAAATAAACTAAAAGTAGCTAATGCAGTTAATGGGAGAAAGAAAAACGATGCATCGTATACTTCTAAATAGTGCTGCAGCAAGTGATTAGATTTGTAAGTTGATTGCCTTATACATGAAAAAAAACATAACATTTTCACAAAGTCCAACATGATGCCCTCAAATAGCAGAGAGATTCAAGTTCAATTCGAGGTCTGCATGTAGCTGAAAGTACTTTCCTTCAAAACGTAATCACAAAAACCTCAAAAAGACCAATCAGTCATGAAAATAGTTGTCATTTAGTTTATTAGTCCATTATTTGTCAATTGATCGATTGTTGCAGCCTCCATGTCTAAACAGACTTCAAACTTCAAAGTCGCGTTAAAAACGTCTCATGTTTTCGGATTGTTCCTGGCCTCGACACATCCAAAGCCCGAGAGACTGGACTGTTCCAGACGCAGCGAGGCGCAGCTGGCTAAATATGGCTTCTGATAGAAGAGTCCCCCCTACCCCACCCCACCCCTCCCCTCTCTGTGTGTTGGTTGTTTTCATGTCCCCACCAGATCAATAGACACTGATCAAGACATGCTAGAGACAAAAGCAGCAACCGAGCCACATCAAAGCTCAGTGCCCATTAAGAGCTGATGACAAAGAGAGAACAGAGAGAGCAGAGAGCGTTTGATGTGTGTGGCCACAGGGAGACAGAGGGAGACAGAGGGAGAGAGGGAGAGAGGGAGAGAGAGTAGAGAGAGAGAGAGAGAGAGAGAGAGAGAGGCCGGAGATCCAGCGGGTCTGCGTTCACCCCCAGCCTCCTGCATCTCTATCATAAACACTCTAGGAAGAGTACTGTACACTGTGAAAGACGGACATGTTGGTGTATATACTGCTTTAATCCGCCTCACTCGACATTTATATTAGTGCAGTGTAACTGAGAGGAGACCAGGGATTGCAGAAAACATTGAGTTTTATCAGCATGAGAAGCATACGAGGTCACATTCCTGTTTATATTTGGAAGGAGAGTTAAAAATTGGCAAATGCGAACGGAGATCGAATGTGATATACACTAGCCTCACCCTCACTGTTAGCTTACGCGCACCTGCCTAAGCTCACGTACAGTAATGAATGAATGGACTATACTGTGAGGACGCAGTTTAATGAAGTTACGGTAGAAATGTCAGTGAACGCCCTCCTAGATATTATCAGTATCTGATTCCTCCTCTGATTCTGGCTCAAACGTATAAGGCTGGACATGCACATGCTCTGTAACTGTATTGCTCTAGTTACCACTTACAGATCAGGAAAAAGTTGATAAGTTAGATCAAGCCAATCAAAAAGTTGATAAGTGTGGCAGTCATGAAAGCATCAAAAGGCGCCACATCTGTACACTTATGGACTGCAATATTCCCACACCTAAAATAGCATTGGAAACCAAATCCAATAAACCATCCATAGATTATCTGTTAGAAACAGAAAACTAGGATAAAAACTTAATCAAAAAAATGTAGTTGAACTACAAGACCAAAAGGAAACCAAACCCGCCAAACCCGCCTGATGATGTGGTGAGACAATCTTCCAACATACAATTTTTTCTGCCCTTCCTGTCTGGTTTCATGCACACACACATACACACACATACACACACACACACACACACACTGTCACTGCACACCTCTGAAGGTGCATGTGACTGGAAGTCTCCTGTCTGAGATGAAAGGGTCCCAGCAGTGGAAACAGCCCCTCTCTCTGGAGATGTCCCGTCATCCCGGTGACCCGGTCCCACCCGGCTTTACACGCCGACCCTCACAACCCGTCATTATTCGCCGGGAGCAGAGACAGACGCAGCCCTTTCCCACCACGCCTGGCAGAAGGCTGGCTGGAGAGGAGTGCACATCTAACAAGTGGACTAATGACTGGTGAACTCTTCCTGACACGGCTCTAACTGCCAAATTAACTAAAGATTTGAGCGAGGAGGTTTCCAGTTAGACAGCCGACAAAATGAGGAGGGTAGCCGTGGGAAAAACACTCCTTAGCCACGTATCGTGACCACACGGAGCACAGATTGTAATAAAATACAGGCTAAAAATATAATCGCATGTCCTTTTGGGATATCGCTTCCTTGGGTTTGCACATAAAATGTAGATTTTACAGATCTTTCTTTTACACACATTTCTCATCACTTTATTGGTTTCATACACCCAATAATGCTCTTGAGATCTGTTCTTTTCATTTCCTATCATCAAAAAAAAAAAAAAGAATGTGTGGAACAATGGCTACTTCACAGATGTGACCGGACTAATTCAAGTTGTGAGGGTTAATGTTCCAGGCCTAAGGCGAGGCCTCAGGACAAGGACGCAGCAGTAACTACTCTTCAAAGTGAGCCTAATTAGAGAGTTGGGAACATTTGGGGTTAATGACCCCCCTCCTTGGTGCCAGAACCTCTTCAGGTCTGATTGTTTAGCCTGAGGTGTGTCAGTAATGTGGCCATGCATGTTAGCGAGTGCATCAGGTTGAAGGGTTTCTTTAACAGAGGGCGCTTTGCTCCATAAATCTGCTTTTTAAGGATATTTCCCGTCAAGTCAGGTGCCCACTTTGTAGTCCAGATTGAAATCTCAACAGCTTTTATCAGGTCAAGTTTTCCTCACACTTCTTTCTTAGTTGACTCTGCAATGTGGTTTCAGCCCACCAGAGGTAGTCTGCTTGGGTTTAAACTCTTGGCCTGACTTTAGGGCACCGTCAAAACATCCGCACCCATTGTTTTCCCTGGGAGAATGCACACACCTTCACCGCCCGACTTCTGAACTGGCTGGAAAACGTCACTGTCCCATTTCCCAGCAACACTTGTCAGCTTTCCAGAAAAGCATTAACATCGGCCAAGTGTCTTCCTGGATCTGAATAGTCCCACTACTGTAGGTCAACCTACTTCTTCATGTTAGACATCGACTGACCTAAAACAAGATCCAGTAGCCTGTAAAAAGAAA
>CM055196.1:22110008-22152508 GCA_029224185.1 Karalla daura
AGAGGAAATTAGTGGACACAGGTCGGCTAATGAACAACCCCATCAGGCTCTGTTTATCTCTGCATTAGTTTGGTCTTCATTTGTTTGCACAATGATAAAAGATGAGAGGCTGGCTAACAAAAACAGACAAACAGAATAATAAGATGACCAGAACATAAATTCCTCTCGAAACTCCCACACATTCCATCCCTTTGCTAATAACTCAGGGCTCAAACTAAGAATTTGGAGACAGGGAGTGATGTGAGTTGGTGTGGTGGAGGGAGTGACAGCGGTAAGTTATGGCGAGGAGGAGTTGGGGGGTGGACTTAGGGGGGTTATGGCAGCGGATGAGGCTGAGAAGGTCTTTACACTTTACTTTACCACTTTACCGGCTTCCGTTCCTGGTCCACCATGCAATTAGGACAGTGGCTGGTGTCTCCAGGTCTGTCCCTGCCTGGACGGTAATTACACCAGCAGGCCGAGCACAGCAGACGACGAGACAGGCCCAGGAACAGGAACCTACAGAGAGTCTGTATGGTGCTGATACTTCACCGCCTCCACAAGTGATTTACTGCCTAAACAGTAAAGATACTAGAAACTACTATAATTAGCACTTTTCCACTGTTTACTGATGGCCCTCAGCTTTTGTATTCATGCAACCAGACATTACTGATAACAGTGTAAAGCCTCAAGACCTAGACTAACACCACACAAATAGGGACTGAAGACTTAGATGACTACTGTGAAACTTTACTGTCACAGACGTGAAGCAAAACATTGTTCAGTTACAAATCCTCCCATTCTCAGAGGATTGTGAAAACAATATTCACATGTAGGGTGACGTACTGCACATGTGTGTACAACTGGTATGTGTGGGTTTTCTCCCAGTGTTCAGTTTCCTCCCACAGTCCAAAAACATGCATTTTGGTCACTGGGAGACTGCAAAATTGCCCCTAGGTGTGAATGTGAGTGTGAAAGTGTGAGTGCGCGTGTGCGTGTGTGTGTGTTTGTGCGTGTGCGTGTGTGTGTGTGTGTGTGTGTGTGTGCTGTGCCTTTGACACTGAAGGTGAGACAATGGATGGATGGATTAATATCCTTATGTATCTCTAACAATTATCCATTTTTTAAGGGTTTAATCTAAAACTCGTGCTATTGTATCTTTGTACAGTTGAAAGCAGGGACAATATGATAATTTCAGTTTGTGGGCTCTTAAGTGAAATTCCTTCACCGTTTTGTAGTTTCCCCCGGGGGGGGGGGCTTTACTTTTAATACAGCCCACGCACAAACAATAGAGTTTCTTGGTTTTTCTTCTCTGCATATTTACATTTCCCTAATCCGGTCAAACAGTCATGGGTCTTTTTTTTTTGCAGTGCAGCGTGGTGAGGAGTCGTATGACTGGATCAGCATCGGTTCTTGTTTACGCACATGAGTGACAAGCGCACGCTAAAATGAGTAACGCGGTTGTTAGATTTAAACGTCTCACTCCAGGCTACGATCCCACCTCTCTCGGCCCGGGATCTGCTTCATGCTTGCTGCTATAGTGGGATCAGATGACTGTACACTGAGAGTTCACGGGCCCAGGAGGAGGTGAAAGATGATCAGAGGGCTCGGTGGGTGCAGCAGGGTCTATGATTGGTCAAATTGACCCTCCTAATGTTCTCTGGTGAGATGAGATGTGTGTCAGAGGGAACTGTGGGCCTGCATCTGCCTTCTCTAAAAATGACACTTTTTTCTTTGGTGCATCTGAACTGTTTTGTATGTTATTTAAATGGTATTGGACAGCTGTTTCAACGGCTGTGTGCACTGGTTGAGGTCCCGTGGCGGTGCAGATATTTCAAATACAGAGAAAGTTGGAAAATGTTCTTTCAACGTTTGGAGCCAGCGTGTTTCATCTGAGCGGGTTTCCGTGTTGTGTGAATGCGATGTAAGCGGGAAATGGACTGTATCACCACTCTGGACGTGGAGATAAAAACACAGCACTGGCTTTAGATGTCGATGGTTTTCATGTGCCCCACTTCTGACTTTGCGTCAACATGTTTGAATGTTATCTGAACAGAGCTCCAGCGGGGTTTCACATCAGCCTGAGTGATAGTCCTGTTATTTGTTCTACACTGGCACGCAGCCGTATCTGCTGATCTTGACATTGTGCTCCAAGAGACATGAAATCTAATTTGAGTGCGAGAACAAACAATAGCCAGAGAATTCGGGACGGTGTTGAAAACCTGAGCGGCTGTGAACCTTCAAAACACAACGCAGCGAACAGCGTGTTCGATTTCGAAGCGCAGACGGTTAAAACTAAACTCTAAATTTAAACAAAACGCTGAGGAATACATGCGTCTCGCTGCAATACTAACTAATGTCAAACAGTTGCGCCGACTGAAGCTAAGCGCCTCTTAGCTCAGGGCAAAATAAGCACACAAACATGAGACAGACTCATCCAAGGACATGCACAATTTGTTGTAACTGATGTAATACTAGCATGATATAACAACACTGACCTAATAACACAACTCAGCCTGCACGCCAGGGAAATGAATATGATGAAAAATGATCTACTCCACACTGACAGACAGGAAAAGCAGACGCGCTGGCGTGGAGCCCGGAGCATTAAATGACAGGCTGAAGTTCAGAGGCATTTATTTGTCATAATACTAAACTAACTGGAGATCAGCTGATATCTGTCAACATGCATCACCTAACCTTGGCGTGATACAACACTCAGCGACTATATCAACAGCGCTGACATCAAAGAGAGAGAAACTTGGAGACAGCGATTGCAAAGGGGGAAAGGGAGAGAAAAAAGTGTACGAAGGAGAAAAGGTGTGAGCTTCACCGGGGTTCCAATTCGTTTCTTGAAATAATTTTCCAGGACTTTTCCCAGGACATTTCCAGTTTGATTTGAATCCGAGTTCAACTTTCTGTGTGGAATTTGCACCTTCTCCCCATGTCTGCACGTACTAAATCTGCTCCTCTCCAGCGCACGTAAGATGTTCAGTCTATGGAGTTCTTCCAGGACATATTACCTTTTCCCTCATTTTTTTTACACGTTTGCAAGTTGGTGACCGAAGCTCTGCTCAGACCTGTGGCTTGTCTGCTCTCTTCTGGTTCAAAGGCTGAAATGATACAACATTTTGATTTTGTGTGCTTTGAGTTGCTGACATGTCCCAAGCATCCATAGCTGTAAACAAATGTTTTGCGCAAACCAACTGTCCTCTGGTTAGTCAGAAATCTTACACAGTTTAATCCAGGGTGTGTCTGTATTTCATAGCACATTGATTGTTTGTATCTATGGCTCAGAAAATCCAACATAATCACCAAAGGAAATCTTATGTTCTCAGAGGAGGAGTTTAACACGGAAGAGCAAACATTAGCTTTAGTGGTCTTCTTGTTAATGAGACACCGAATGAACAAAAGAGTCACAAAAACTAGTATCACACACAGCACTTTATTAGCCATGATTGATTTGTTTGTCCCAGTCGCCTGGCTTACATAAGATCTTGCACATGGTTGTGATCGGTCATAAACAAGGATGAAGGCACAGCTTCGTTTATGAGATTATGCCTCTAGTTAGTTAACCCTAACCCAGGTCTGAATACTCTCTGATTTTCCAGGTTTTCCAGGTGTTGTACCCCGCCAACCCTTCTCTTTACTGTTACCCTTTAATAGTTTAAAGTCTTAAACATACTTTCACGAGATGTTAAACTACTACAGCTCACTACTGTAACACTATGATCTCTTTTGTGATGTGGCCTGAATGTTTTTTTTTTTCCACCCCGTTAGTCACTTTGCATAAAAGTGTCTGCTAAATGACTGAATGTATCTTGTTTTCAGTGAGCGCGGTTATGAGAGCGGTTATCTGAAATGAGGCGCTGGGAAAACGGGGTGCGAGGCCATAATTGGACGCTTCTCCCTGGCCAATTTTTCAGGGCAAATTATCAACGCATGGGTTGGATCGCTGGAACCACATTGTGGAGGTGGGAACAGTGGGAGCTTTGAGGGGCCAGCGTGACGCGCTAATAGAATCGTTTAACACACTGGGATAACGACAGCATGTGATGGATGGAGCGAAAGCCCTGCATCTGCATCGGCTGCCACGTTCGCCCTCTTGACCTCCTGCTGTGCGGGCCACTGTGTGTGTATTTCTATGTCTGAACGGCATGTGTTCACATGTCTGCGCTGACAGTGAAGTGTATGCACAACCAGGGCAAAGGCCCTCTTGGCAAAATGGACACAGCCCACATCTATCTCTGAGCGTGCAAGCGAAATGATGACTGGGCATGTTGCTTTTGGAAAGCTCGCTGTGCTGTGCCATCCCAGCTTAGGACGGCCTCGTTTCCCCGACTCAGACTCACAGCGAGCCACTGACCTCGAAATTTCCGAACTAAAACATGCAGCAGAAATGTACTAAAAATAACCCTGGAGATCCAAGCTTTGTATGTGCTGATATACAAGATCACCACAAAGTCACCTAGGAGAGAAACTTTTATTGCATACTGCCATTGTCTTGACTGCAGCACGTTAAATGTCTGGACTAGTGAAATGGGACAGAAATCAGGCAGCTAACCTACTGAAATGGAAGAGAAATATTTACTTTCAGAGTAGTTGCAGTTGGGTGGAAGACTTTTGAGGAACTTTGATGACATGCAGGTTTGAATCATCCCTGCAAGCACTGAATGTGTGGAAATAAAAATGTTGAAATATCATAAGAGTTGGACAGAATTGCCAAAATGAGGTAATGCAGTGGTGTCCATTGTGGAAAATTTTGGAATATTTCTACATTTGACGCAGATCCAGGTGATAAAGAACAATTGATTGGGCTACACGGTGACCCAGTGGTTAGCACTGTCACCTCACAGCAAGAAGGTTATGGGTACAAATCCTAGTGGGACTGAGGGCATTGCAGTCGGGAGTTTGTTTTTTCCTCAGGTATGGGTTTCCTCCACTGTAAACAATATGCATCAGGGTCATTTGAAGACACTAAATTGACCCTCAGTGTGAGTGTGAGAGTGAATGGTGTGTGTGGGTGTCCTCTGATAGACTGGAGACCTGTCCAGGTTGTATTCCCTGCCCATAAGGAGGAAGTAGTAGTAATAATAGCTGTTAAGTAAAGGAGTCTTAGATAGCATCACCCGCATCCATGAGTTTCTGACTGGACCCCTGAATCATCTCAGCATGGGTGGAAACACACTTCCTTAAAGCAGTTACAATCATCTTGGGTGGTGCCCAGGATGCAGTGACTTTGCACTTGCAAAGAGGTCTCAGTAAGACGGGGTTGGGTCATCTTGTTTTGGCTCTGAACCCTGCAAACGAACCTGGCAGAGCTGCCTCATCGCACACTCCAGACTCTCAGTGTGGAGGCTTCTCGCTCTGATGCTGCTGCTGCTGCTGCTTCATGCAGAGACTGGGACTTTGAACAGACATGCACAGTTAGCAGAAAGCGACGGAGCCCCAGACATCGGGGGAAAAATATATAACATGCACATGACATACTAATTCGTTCCCAATAGCCGGCTTGCACCATGTCCTGTGAATTGTCCTTATGTTATGCATGTGGCTGTGTGTGCATTATTCTAAAGAGCACGTTTTGTTCTGTGAGCTGGTCTGCAGTCAGTGCAGGAGGGAAGGACTCTTCATGAGGTGCTGTCCAGAGCCCGGAGCTGTCAGGAGAGGTCGTAGCGCAGCCCAGGCACATTGGACACGAGTGCACGATGGGAACACAGGCTCACATACAACACACACAAAAGCACATGTGTGTATTCAACACTCCTCTCACAGATAAGGATACACATACTGACAAAAAGACAGCCTTGAACACATGCACATTGAAACAACAGAGAAAGAAAAGGGGTGGGGGGGAGTGGCGCAAGAAAAGGGAAAGAGCGAGAGAAAGGGCAGTGGGAGAAAGAGTGCAAGATAAAGAGAGTGAAAGAAGGGCTCCGCAAACAAAAGAAAAGTCAGTTACACACAGGGAACGAGGAGAGCAGGGGAAAAAAAGCAGTGAAAAACGAAAATCAGCAAAAAAAAAAAAAAGGCAAAGAGGGGAAAAAAAAACCCTTCAGTCTCGGAGTGGGAGGAGTGTAAAGCAGCAGCAGCAGCAGTAGAGCAGAGGGAGTACAGCGAGAGGGGAAGAAAAAAGAGATATGGAGAGAAAGAGAGAGAGACAGCCGAGGAGGAGGAGGAGGAGGAGGAGGAGGAGGAGGAGGAGAGTGTCAGGGCTAGGGGTGATTAAGCCCGGGGTCTCCTCTCTGCAGAGACACGTGCGCAGACTTAATCAAGTCGACGCCAGCCAGCCACATTTCCACATTACTCCCTGGCTCGCTGCCTGACAGGTCCGAGAGAGGGAAGGGAAGGGAAGAGGAGCTGAAGGAGTCTGGCCGCTCCACACAAGCAGCCACCCTCCCTTCCTCTCTCCCTCCCCCCTCCTCTTCCTCCTCCCCATCTTCTAACACCCCCAGGTCCCGGAGCCATGTCAGAAGACATGTGAGCGGCGTCGGAGGGAGCGGATGGCTGGAAGTTAGGCAGCGGAGAGGCTACCGACTCCACCAGACCTTATACTATCCACTGAGTGTTTGCACTGAAATCATCACAGCTGCTGTAAAGAATACATGGACAGACCATATGGATCTCCACTGAGTGCTGTAAGAATACAGTCAATATTTCTCAAAGCGATAACTGATTCGATTTGCATTGCAGTTTCTGTTGTGATCACGCTGCAGATTTGGAAGCATGACAGTTTCTGTGGTTGAGAATATTTCAAAAACGTTTTCTGAGAACAGCCTTGTTTGAGCTCTCGATCCGAGCGACTGCGTTCAGCCCTCGTCGCTGACAAACACTGATACTGAAAATGCACAGTGCACGCCCTCGACCGCACTCGGGTTTCATAAACTCCACTCACTCTGTTTTACTCTTGACATCCTCCCGCTCTAAATACTGAACACCTTCTCTTCCCTCTCTTTTCTCCTCTGCTACTCCAATTTCACATTCACGCTCGTTCTTGTTTTTTCTTCTTTCTCTCTCTCCCTCTTTCTCTCTCTACTCACTGGAGGCCAAGTGGGTCCGGAACCAGGGTGGGGTATAGCGATGTCATTTAATAAGCAGCTTATCTCCTGTGCACACGCCACAGAGAATGACCTGCGCAGGTATCCACACGGCAGAAAATGTCAGAGAGAGGCCTTTCACCTGCTTTTAAGTCTGAATGGGAATGGACTGCACCTGTGTGTGAGTTTACCTCTACAGCACATCTCATCTGCTCTAAACAACCAAAACATCTTAACACAGCGTAGCTTCCCACAGCACTGTCAGTGATGGAAAACACACTACACTCCATGTACAGTGTAACTTTCTGCCTGTGCATTTATGTGTTTTTTTCTTTTTTACAATGTGTCTCAGTTATTCTTTCACAACAATGAGGCCTGCTCATAGCGTTTCCAGTAATGGGTCAACTTCTAATCTCCTGCAGAGAAAGCCCCCGACAGGGGTGGAAACAGAGAAACATTTCCCTCCACGCTGCTGAGGTGTAATTTCAATGTATCAACAGAACAAGGGCCGGCCTGTGCCAGTCTGATCTCGCTTCAAATTATGCACAGGTGGTTTACTGATACGGTTAGGAGGTGCTGTGCATATGTGTGTCTGTGTGTGTGCCAGAGTGTATGTGTGTGTACGTGCCCTGGCACCATATCAAGCACAAAGCTCAATCCTAAACATATGCATGTGTGAGCGTGAGTGTCTGCACACACACACACACACACACACACACACACAGGGGCCCTCAGTGGTCTGCTCTGACCTGTGAGTGAGGGCTAATTAAGTGAAGGGAGATGACAATGAACAAGGGCCTCCAATAGGCCAAGCCATCACTCAGGCCTGCTGTAATGAACACCCACCTACAGGTGTGTGGATCCTCAGACAACTCCATGCACACACACACACACACACACACACACACACACACACTCTTCCAGGGGTCCCACTCTTTTCCTGAAAATATTTTCCAGTATTTTTTTCCACCTTGCCCCTCCCCATGCTTGGAGTTGGAGTGTCATTTTCTACAGTTGTACCTCACATTTTGTGCAGTTACCCAGACTATGATAAATGTGCATGGCTATGCTATGCATGAGCAAACCTTTCTAAAACTGTCTGTGTTCACTCACTGAGTAGAAGAGAAGCAGAGAAAGGAGAAATCATCCTCCAGGACAACTCACATTTGTCTAGGACCTTTTATTCTTTCCTCTCATTTTCCATGTGTTTTCCATACATCCATCCATTATCTTACCTGCTTTGTACTGTGTTTGATGCCTATCGCCAGGAAATACACCTGGGACAGGTCACCAGACCTAACACCTAACACCTTGGTACAATTTAGAGTCTCCAGGCTAAACTTGGACGATCGGAGGAAACATTTTCACAGGATGAACATGCAAACTGCACAGAGCGACGGCCACAGTCTGACGGGGATTCAAACCCACGTCCTTCTTGCTAGGAAGTGGCAACACTCGTTCATTGCTCCACTGTGTCTGGGAGCCCTGGGAAATCTGTCACTAATTTTCCAGGTTTTCCAGGATGCAAGGGAACCCCATATTTACCATCATGTGCAGCACATTATTAATGCATGCAAACATATGTTAGCAATACAGTGAGGGGGGAAAAAAAGGCAGTGTGCATACTGTACACTGCACAACAACACACATACACACACACAGGCTGAGAGTGACGTTTTGAAGTGGTGCAGCTCTGCAGCTCCTCTGCTCTCGTTGGGCTGAGTGCTGTCACGAGCACAGTGCTGACAGTCCATTAGACAAGAGCCGGCCATCGGTGACAGCCGTGAACTCACTTACATGTGTCACCTGGTTTGTTGGACACCAGGCCGCTCCAGACGGTAATCACACATGACTGCTGTGTGTTATGTAGCGTTAAAATCAAATCTTGTTGCACGGCAAAAGAGCTACACACCCTGATTGGATAGTTTCCATTTAGTTATGAGACACCTAATGCCCCGAGGTGTTTTTTTTTCTCTCTCGGTCTCTCTCCTGGCAGGAGATTGGTGGTTTCATTTATCATACGCAGTATGGTATTTCTGACTTGATGAAGGCTCTCAGGAAACAGTAACCAAATCCACCTTGTACGCCTTGATGTTTTCATTTCGCATTTCAATTTAATGTTTTCATTTCACATTTCAATGCGGCATAATCTGCTGCATGAATAATGTTACCAAAGCCGGCCTCCTTCATGGTGAAGCACAACTTAAATGTGCTTCCCTCAGAGATTAAGAGCAGGTCTCCCCTGCTGACTCGCCTTTTCCATTTCCAATGAATGATTAAACTTCACTATTTCATTTCCTAGAAATGTGCCAGGTTGAGTGCCATGGCTACGCCTGAAGCAAAACCTCTGCCTGCGTTTTTATGGGCTTAATTAACGGACCCTAATTGCTTCTGAAAAGAAATAAATAAGGCAGCCAGCAGAGCGCATCCTACTGTTAACGGATTATTTCCTCTCTGAAAACAATAACAGAATGTTCTGGTTTGTTCCCCGGGGGCCAGTTAAAGATTCTCGGCCTCAATATTTGTTACAGACGGGTTACAAATGTAGAAGTTGCTCTTCCTCGAGTCCTATGGAGCGGTGTGTCAAACAAATGATACCAAAAAGGGGAGACGGAGTGGAAAGAGCGCCGGTTTACTCTGAAACGTAATATTTTCCCATGTCACAGTAGCCATCCGTAAAATTAACCCTGGAAAAACATCCTTGAAACATGGAAGCCGCTGTAGCTTTGATGAGTCCGAAGCTCACACAATCCCTATTGGCGCAATCACTATTCCGCATGTAATGAGAAAGGCCTCTAGCCAAAACAAAGGCAGCCCGTTCAAAAGAACATGTTTTTGTTCCCCCCTCCCCTGGTCTTTCTAGTACTGTGACGACAGGAAATGAGTCCCGACATCAAAGTCTGAAGAGGAAGTGACTCTTTTCCCCTCCTCTGTGTGGAGTTGTCAGATACACCTGGCACTCGATAGGAGCACACGTACGCCCAAAAACACGGCACCTCACTATTCTGCACGTAAACCCTCACAATATCACCCAATGGTGTAATGGCGGGTTGGGGTGACACACACACACACACACACACTCCCTCGGGATGGAAGTTTTATATGGTGGGAGAGTTTGCATTTTGTAGGGGCGGCTCGTCCTGCAGTGGAATGCAAATATTTGTCTTGGTATATAATGAAAATTACACAGTCGGACAGGCATACCTGTGCAGCTACCCAGGTGATCGCCAGCCTGGCTCCTTCCACCAGGACGTAAATACAGTAATTACTCCAAAGCCCTCATGGGCACGAAGTGGAGTCAGTGAAGAAGCCTTATTGGTTGTTACTGGACAATGATTCATGGCTAAGTGCTTGTGCTGGCACAGCGGGACCGTGGCTGACATAACCAATCAAGCAGGCCATGAGAATGTTTCTTGGAGATTTAGGGTAGACGTAAATATTTGTTGCTCTGCGATAACGAGCAGGGGATTTATTCGCGCGCGAGACACAACAGCCAAGAGTCGGGTCAACAATAACGCCCGAGGGAGGAAAACTCTACACCGCGACAAGAAAGTGTTTACGTGGACGTATGGGAAGACAGAGGTCACGCAGGTTCACTGCTGCATTTTTAAAGGAAGGCCAATGATCTTTATGTCCCTGGGACATGCTCCCACATCCCACCGTCTGCTAATGCAACCCCTCCGGAGCTAGTGGGACAGAAAAGGCCTCTGGCCATGCAGACACAAACACCTCCACTGTTTACATAGTGTAGTCTGACACTGTGTATAGTGGCCTGTGTTAGTGAGTGACAGAGAGAGGGTGAGAGAGCGGAACAAAAGAAGGAGCAGAGATACAAAGAATCGAGTGTAGGATGAGAGATGTAGAAACTAGGGTGAGAAAATCTAGACTGAAAAAAAAAATGTAAGCGCGAGTCCATGAATTGACAGAAACATGACAGAGTTGAGGCGGAGGAGGGAAGAAGAGGGACAGTGCCCCCTACAGAGTGCACAGAAAACCCTGCACACTGCAATGACCTTGAAACTGAGTGAATGAGACAGAAAAAAAAGAGAAAAAGGCAGAAAGAGCTCTGCATACAGCGTCTGACGCAACAACAGATGGGTATTACTGTATCAAAAACAGTTAAGGAGTTATGTGTTTAATTTTGTGAACACTCGCTCTTCACTCAAATGAAATGATAGACAATTTAACAGGGTCAGCTGTACAGATCTGAACCATATTATTTGGATTCATTTTGGTTTCCCACGCCTTGGATTTTCCTCACTGCATATTTTCTCAGGAAAAGCCAACTTTCTCCTGCATTAAAAGAAGCCAGCGTTTGAAAAAGAAAACGCGTCTTCCTCCACATGTGTCTTCTGCTCATGTCTGCGTTTGTGTATTCATGTGACTTATGCGCACGCTGTGAGCGTGTGTGGGGCTGCGCGAGTGTATAAATGGATTTTCCAGAGGCCGGCAATACCAGTGCCATGTGTGAGAGGTTCTTTCCCTCGTATATTGGCCATGACACCCCCCCTCTCCCTCCCTCCCTCGCCGCTCAGCATGGCAGCCAGCAGCACCTGCTGCACCATAAACACACCTGCAACGCAGTAAAACCATGGAAACACCCAGCATGGAAAAACTTCACAGCACAATGCAGAATCTAGAGACAATGGAAGCGACCACGCAAGCGCAACGGGCCACGCGCGCCAGCTTCTTGGCTCGCTCTGACCGCATCCAGGTGGGAGCAACAAACGAGAGAACAACAACAAAAGAGAGAACAACACTTCTACATTCAAAGAAGTAGACAGAAAAAAAAACAAAAAAACTTTAGACATGCTCCAGCCTATAATAGACTATACTGCAGAGAAACTTTGTTTTGGTTTTCAATGACTAAGAACAACAAATCGGCCTAGAAATTATATGTATAGACTCTACAGTTGCACTGTGCTGCCTGCCTCCCTGCTGCTGCTGCCAAGGAGAAGTTTTGACCTCAGTTTTCTTTATTCTGGACCCTGTGTAGTTCTGGGCCTGGCGTTGGTCTTCCTAGAGGACTGCTCTAACTCAATAAAGTGACTTTAGAAGCAGCTCATTTCCTTTTCTCTTCCCTTCTTGTGTGAAAATTTCTCGCTATCAGTCAAGAATGAGACAGATCCAATCTTGTCAGAGTCCAATGAGAACCGAGTCGGCCAAAATAGGGGTTGGAGGTGTAAAAAGATTTTTTTTTTTTCAGTGTAGGAGAAAATGTGCATGACATTAACCTCACTTTCCCAGTACATCTCTCATGCCAGTAGATTTGGTTAAGTGAAGCCAAGTGTGATTTTGGGATGTTTTTTTGAGATCCTTCTCGCTCTCCAGGCTGCCACTGGCTCTGGCCGATGCATTGAATTTCACAATTTTTGAAAAGTACCTAAATTAATAAGAACACCTGCAGGCTGTAACTGTAAAAACTGATGTTTTGGTGCAGGTTTGATGCTTCCTGTTCTTCGTGCTCTTCAGCTGCAGCCTGGAAACGATGTTCATGTCCAGAGTTTGTCTTTTACGGCCACCGAACTGTGGACAATCTTAAGAGTCAGGACAGTGGGGACCGGTGGCACTAATCAGCTCAACACCACTTTTAGAAGCTCGTAAAACGCCCGGCAGCGTTCGGTGCAGGGGTACGCTGCGTTGTGTCAGGAGAAGGTTTTTAGGATGATGACAGATTTGGAACCGCGACATAAAAGTCCCAGCAGCAGCAAAAACAACCCGACAAATATCCGTTCATTTAGAGATCAAGTGTTTGTGTTGTGTGTGAGGGCATCTGAAGGGGCGCTGATCCAAAGCATGAGTCAACATGACTGCGTGGTGGCTCTCGATGTGTCCCTGTGCCACTTCCAGTGTTTCCCCCACTGTAGATTCACTCTGCAGCGGCATGAGCAACACTGTTCAAATTTCACATGTCGTCTGTTCACTGAGGCGGGATAAGCCCTCCACACACACACACACACACATGAGGAGTGGGGAAGAGGGGACGCAGGCTGAGCTAAAGCAGAGGATATTAAAACTGATCAGCTTATTATATTTTTACCACATTATCGTGCATTTGATGCGGACTGAGCTGGACTCCGTCTTAGAAACACAGATCCTTTTAAAAGCTGCACCGTGCTCGTCAGAGACAGGATCATATGTTAACCTAGGAAGCTTATGCAGTTAACACATCAAAATATACTGCTTAAAAAAAAGAAGAAAAAAAACAACTTCTGGATTTTTGGAAGGAGGTAGTTTTCCTTTTTACGAGACGATCACGCTGTAAAATTAAAATGATGCATTGCAACCCTAGACGAGTATCAACGTTCTGCTCACATTCACACCCTGAGACATTTTGGCCTGGTTGCGTGCGTGTCTAAGCCGCCCTCTTGTGTGCGTCAGGCTGGCAGCGACTGACTTAATGCATCCACCCAAAGACAGCTGTCAATAAAGAGAACGAGAGGGGCTGATTTAATGCGACGCGGTGTAAAAAGACCTTGGGAGAAACCCAGGAACGAAAAGACCAACCGCGCTGCCCTCCCTCACTGCACCGTGACTAAAAGGCTTGTAAACCGCACCCAAAACTTTTGACAGCTTTGCATATGAGCGCACATGTGTCTCGTAACAATTAAAGGCAAATGAAGAGAGGAAGAAATAGGGGAAAAAACGGGGGAATAGAAATTCCCAGGGCTGCTCTGTTGGGGATGGCCTCGTATTAAGTCTCGTTTTATTATTATTATTATTATTTTGAGAAAGTGTTGGGTTCAGCGGTAACAGTGTGATTTATTTTGGAAGTTTATTTGATTTTGTCACACTGACAGGATGGGTGACAGGTGCTGAAAGCAGGTCCAAGTGTGGATGCCGGGTGATGGTTTGCAGATGATGGCTTCTTTTTCCAGAACCCGTAGCAACTGGAGCGGGCCCAGTTGGCTGACTGGAGGCAGTAATAGGACTGCTGCTCTCCCAGTTTATTTCTTCCTCTCCCTCTTCCTCAGTGCCTATCCTTTCCCTTCGCTCTGCATCCATCTCCTCCCACTCCAACATCTTCAGAAGGGCCTAATAGGACTCACGGCTGGAAAGGAAAACATGGAACAGACGGGGGGAAAAAAGACTTGTTGCCTCCCAAAAATCAGGGCTTTGGCATGAGTAATATGATCCAATCATAATCTGTGTCAGTGATAAATACTGTAGGAACAACTTCTGTCATGTGTTTGAGAAAGACATTCCCACACCCTCTCAGTGTGTGCGTGTGCAGCCTGATACTGTGTGTTTCTGTGTGTGGCTTCTGGTTAATGCAAGGATACATGTCACAATTAACTCCACGTGGAACCTCCTGTGTATAAGTATGTGCGTATGTGTGTGTGTGTGTGTGTGTGTGTGTGTGCACCAAAAGCTCTGCAGGTTCTCCACTAAGGTCAGTCAGTCAGCCAGTTAGTCATTAGGACCCAAGTTGTCACTAAAGAACCAAAAGGTCATTCATCACCTAACAGGCCCACAGGACAGTGACCGAGGAGCTCAGATACTGCCAAACATGTGCATGCATGCACACACACACACACACACACACACACACACACACTCACGCCATTGTGAGGACCCTGTATAGCTTTATATTATATTTCTTGGATGAGACACGAGACACACTTGCACAGTCAGAATCCTCCTGTCTCTTGTAAGAGCACTGACATGTTGCAGATCCCGTCCTTGTGATTTTTTATTGTACATGTAACAATATTCACCACGTAATAAAATAGGCCTTTTACAGGGCCCCGGCCTGCGAGTAGAGGGAGTAGGTGCAAAGAAGGACGTTAATATCCGATATCACGCCACACCACTCCGGGCCCATTTTTTATTATAATTCATGACACATGACTGAATATATCTGCTTTAAAAACAATTAAATAGTTTAATTTAACAGTCAGTCAAATCCTTACAGCCCGCTTGATCGTTATAACCCCAGACTTGGGCCATGTCAAGATCCTGAGAATATTCACAAACAAAGAAAGGGAATGAAAATGTGTTTATGTGTGTTTATTTTGTGCGCTATTTTGAAATAGCTGTGTAGACCTTTATAAATATCTCATTTCTGGATCAGGTGAATCATCAACTAAATGTGTTCAAACACAAATACAATGTGACACAAAAGGTCCTCGTTCACTGTCTTTTTCAAATGCGGCTTATTGTGAAACTTTGGCAAAAAACTGAATATAATATCAGTTTGAAAGTTCCCTCTGCGTGACTGAGGCTGGTGGGAGCTGAGATTTGAAGCGAACATATCACAAGTCCCTGATTTAATCTCATAATAGTCGGCTTTAATGTCCAAATGCAAGACATATGTGGCTTCGCTTTGGTTCGCTCACACGGGCCACGTAGTACAATCTCCCAGGGCAAGACCCAGGAAAGGGAATTTGCATTGGAACTGAAGCGTTCATGCTAGTTTAGTTTGACGCTAATTAGCCGAGACATTATAAGCACCCTTTGGTTTGTAGAGTTAGAGGAACTGTTACAGAAGATGAGCATTTAGAGACGTATATGTTTCGTAAATGCTTGACAGTGAGATGACAGCCACTGAAAGCCTCGTGAAATTATATCTTACATTAGTAAGGTTTAAAAAAAAAAACAAATAAAAACATATATCATAGATGTATTCTGGGCTTCATCCAAGTGAACTCTGAACTGCTCTAAAACAAACACAGTCATTAAAGTGCATCTCTCTCCCACTATGTGCCTCAAAACTGATTTCACACACACGCAACCAAAGTCTGCAGATGGTGGAGGCTCACATGCTCTCCCCCACACACACACACGCACACACACACACACACACACACACACACACACACACACACACACACACACACACACACACACACACAGGGTGCTGCAGCAGTGGGAGTGTTGTGACTGCGATAGGAAGAGCAGGGATTTGTTTAAAGCAACAAACCCAGGGGAGCCTCAGTTGATATGGACAATGATATGGATCCCTCTGCTCTCGTCTGTCGCTATGAGGCCCACAGTGCATTCACCTTTCTCCTCCTCACATCCTCTGCTCAAACTATAACTAACACACCTTAATTCCAGCACAACAACAATACCCTTTCCTTTTGTCTGTCCACATGCATGTGTGTTTGTAACGCAAAGTCCTGTCTCCGTCTTGTCTATACAGTTTTTGTTATTGTCACAGACACACTGTGACAATGTAACTGCGTGCTTCATTCCACTGGGAGTAACACAACGCTAGTCTGCTCTAACCAAAATAAGCCCGGGATAAATTGCAGATTATCCAAAATGAAACAGCACAGTTGCGAGCCAAGTCAGGAAGGAAAGCACCAATTCTGCCTGTTTTTAAGTCCTTTCATTGCGTGCTCCCTTCGCTTTGAATAGAATTCAAGATCTGTCACTTGACAGATTAGCACCTGCTTATATTTCTGACAGCCTTGTCAGGTATGACCCTGTGTTCCTGTGATACAGGCCTGGTAGTTTAGGCCTGGACTGTAACCTTCGTCCCAGATTGACATTTCCCCAGCATGTCAGCTGTCAGTGTGTCTCCTTTGGAGCTGAATCCAAATACAACCTAACTACTTTCCATTACTCCACTTTGCAATTATATAATACATATTTTGCGGCTGAGATCTGAGTTTCTCTGTGCTCTAACTATTTCTAATAAGTTATGTGTAGCCATACTGTAAAACGATCATCTGCAGTGTCACAGAATAACATGGTGGCTGTGTCATTGCCTCCTTTCAGAGGGGATTATCCAGTGATAACAACCTGGCATAGCCGCAGCCAACAACGATCCCCTTGACCTGACTGCGTGGTTTTGCACAGCGTGTGACCGGATGGATTCTTTTTTGTCCCCACAACAGGAATGGGACAGAAAGCGGTATGGGAATGAGGAGGGGAAGTAGGGATTTCAGGTCCACATTCAACCGCTTCCACCTCACCGACTGTGGGAGAGTTGTTGCAGCTCGCAAGTGCAGCGACAATCAGCTCTGGTTGGAACTGGTCGGCAGAGAAAACAATGGTGGCAATAACGGCGGAGTAGCGCCACATCTTATGTCGGGGTTTACACAGGCGGTGATGGGAACAGCAGCTGTTTGTGGGAAATAAAATCTGCGGATATGATAATAAAGCCTGGCATAAGAAGACATATTTACACAACAAATGCACAAACCGATCATTGTATTTGGTCTCTGCAACAAGGTTCATGCTGTAGTTTATAACCAGATGGGGGTCAAGGCAAGGCTCCATATCTTATGTGTATATTCCAAAATGAATATGAAGGCAAAGGACGCAGACACTTTTAAAACATAGCATATTGAGAACTAGTTTGCCAAGCCTAAAGAATGAGCTGCAACTATCAAAACAGATTTTCCATCTAAAAAAAAAAACAAAACTGTATTTAAGGACTCCTCTTCACTTGTGAAGAGAAGAAAAGAAGAAAAGAAACTGCAATGATAAAGTGTATATGATAATACAATGAAAGCAATGCAAAGAAGAATAGCTGCACACAGTAAATGCACAACCTGAGTCAAGCATTATTCATTCCTTCTTGAGCACTGCTCCTTGGAGAGGAGGTACATCCTGGATTAAGCTTTACACACACACACACACACACTACAGATGCCCCTTCCACTGGAGTGGGCAGCTTGTCTGTCACTCTGCATCCACTGAATTGGAGCGAGGACATTCATAAAGGATCTGGTCTCATGACAAACAGGAGAGGTTTGAACTGGCAGCCAAGAGCCACTGGCTGCACTTCCTGCCTCTGTGCATGTGTTTTGTTAGGTGCTTTTTCTAATTATACTTTGTGTAAACCTCTGTAGTACATTGTGTAGTGCATGCGCGCATGTGTTTTTGTGCGTAAACACATGTCTGTGTGTGCAGGAGGGTTCACATGAGGCTGACGGGGCCCTCCAATGCCAGTGTGTCTGAGTGGAAAACCCCAGCACAATGGGACCGCGGCCGGGACTTCAGACTGGCCCTCGGCCACCACTAACAGAGCTGCGACTGTGTGTGTTTATGCGTGCACGCATTTGTGCGAGTGCAAAGACAGAAATCTGATCCTTCTTTTTAATTAATGATAAACAAGACATTTTCTGTGCTCTCCACTTTGATAAATGCATGTGTTGGAACACAGAAAATGAGGGAGACACACAAGATGTATTTAACTATGAGCCTGATGCTATAAAAAGTTTGTAATTTGTAGTCTGTGAAATGAAAATATAAATGTGATGCAATGATTTGAGAATTGTTTACTGATAGTAGTTTAACAAAATATTTAGGAGCGGGTATGTGCTTAAAGTTTTAAAACAAAAGGGTTGAACCTATAGCCTTTCATGGCATATCAGGATCTTCTCCCCTGTTTACCTATAGGATGACCCAAAACTGCTGTTTTGGAGCAAAGCCTTTGATGTGGTTCTGGAATCCAATCAGAAAAATCACATACATTCTTTAAAAAAATCCATTAAGTTTTTAAGGTTATTAAGCTATTTACAATTGATGCTTTGTCATAAAGGCTTAAATTATCAGATTATCTGATTCTATTATAATATATGCAGAAATAAATTCAAGAAACTCAATATATTCCCTTATGCTGCTGGGATCCATGTCACAAAGTACACAAACAAACAAACAAACAAACTACAATGCAATAATACTTCAGGAAGCACAGAGTTCAAAACATTTCAAATCAAACATTTCACACTTCACACTCAAACGTAAACTGAGTGGCAGTAACCCACCACCTTAATGAGCATTCAGTTCAATACAATAAGAGCACAACAATACTGTTAACATCCACTGGAATAATTCCAGCTCACTGACTCACAATGCAAAAGAAAGAAAGCAGACTTATAGGGACAATAGAAACAGTTGTTTAAGCATTTCTCCATTAGTTCTGCAATGATTCCCACAAACAACTTCTGAATGAAGCACACAAATCTGTGCACTGGCACATGAAAACATGCATAAACGTGCATAGAAAAAGGCAACCTGTGACTGACTACACCTGTGCTTTCAGGCACCAAACAGCAACCACTGTGCTCCTGAGCCAACCGCTCCAACCACTTTCACCTCACACTACATCCATAAACAAGGAAATCCCAAATGGGAAACGGCCTTTTCCAACAGGGGAGGCAGTTTAACAGGTTCAGTTCCTGGTCTGTATTTTCCTTGAAACTACTTTGCAGTCAACAGCAGACAAAATAAGAAAAAAGACAACTCCCTACAGTAAAAGAAAAAAAAAATCCATCATGATTTTAATAGGTTACAAACTGCTGCAGATATTAAGATGATGCTCAAGTGGCAGCGATTTACAAGTGAAATTATTGTGCTCTGTACAATGAAATCCCTCTGAACAACAGATGGTGGCAATATGGGCCGGTCACAGTATCACAGTACCAACTGTGCGTGAGATAGGCTATGCACTTTATGAGCTTTAACGTCACTGCTGTATACTGTGCGTCTGTGTGTGTGGTCTGGTCATGTGTTGCCTGTGTGTGTGTGTGTGTGTGTGTGTGTGCCTATCAGAGGACACCTGGAGTCACTGTGATAGGATCAGACCCCTTGTTGGGGCCCTGCTGGATGTTTGTATGTGTGTGTATGTGTGTGTGTGTGTGTGAAAGTATATGCGTGTGTGCACGTATGCTGAGCTCAACACGTGTTCCGTGTCTATCTGTCCATCTCATCAGGTTTTGTGGCTGCAGAAGAAAAAAAAAAAGAAGAAAAAAAATAGCGATGGTTACAACTCATACCCCATTTGGGTTGTTATGCTGCAGCCCTGTACTGTTACTGTAAGTCGGCTTCAGCTAAAGTAAACAGCGGTGCCCTGTCCCGCCTGGAGGATTCACAGGCCGGATCCTGAGGGAATGGAAACGTCTATCACACGCTGCAGCTGCCCCAGTGTCGCAACAACCTGTAGGTTCCACTGCCGGGCAAAAACGCTGGGCGTGAAAAACAAAAAAACAAAAACGTTCACCTCGATACGCTCAACAACACCGAGACGTGAAGCTACAAAATACGTTGAGAAAAGATCGTTAAAGCGGCTCTGACCTTGTGAGCTGACACAACAGTAGCCCAGAGGTTACAGAGGCTGGTTTGTGATAGGTGCGTCTGTGGTTTGAGTCCCCAGAAAGGCATAATTTGGGTGTGGGGGGAGAGTGAATGAGTAACACTTTCCCTCCTCTAGGCAAGGTGCTGTGCCCGCAGCTGCTCCAGCGGAGCAGAGCAGAGCACGGTGGCAAGAAGTGTAACTGCTGCGGTCGCACTGGGCAGCGGCCTGAGTGTGAATGTGTGCTAGTGAATGAATGGGAACAGCATATGTTCCCAGTAAAAAGTGCCTAGGGTAGAGGTTTAAAAATGAAAAACAACACTTTCTTGGGAATTAAAGACTAAAGGCCACTATTAAAAAGAACTAAAGCGAATGTTCTTGATTTGCACACAGGTCCGGTGCTAGTTAAAAGTCTTTTTTTTGTTTTTTTTTTCAGCTTTTGCTAATGCAACCAGTGCCTTAATCAAAGTGTCTTCGATTTAATATTAATGAGGATTGTGACTCGTATGATCACTGTCTCTGCTTCCCAGCTGCTTGTGCGTGCATGCATGTGCATATTTGAGTGTGTGTGTGTGTGTGTGTGTGTGTGTGTGTGTGTGTGTGTGTATGTGTGTATGTGTGTGTTAATGTGTGGAAGTATGTGTGCCTATTCTGGCTGGTACTATGTGCCTGCCTGTTTTCCTCCCTCCCAAAAGATTAATCACCCAGATGTTTCCTTGTTTTGCTGTTGGCTCTCACATTATATATCAAACAGAAACATCTCTCTCTCTCTCTCTCTCTCTCTCTCCCCCTCTCTAACTATCTCTCTCTCCCTCTCCCCTCTCTCCCACACCCATAAGGCAATGTGTTTTTTGTTAATGGGCATGTAGTGAGTGGAGGCAGACCAAGTGAGAGTAGGATTTCTTTTCCACTTGCAGTTTGATTTCAAACAGGCACGTCTAATGAAATTACAATGCTTTGGGGAAGATTTGTCCTTTTCCAGAGGTTGGAGAGTAGAACAGGAAGACAGTTCCACTGTCACTGTTACCATACACATCATTAATGTGCAAAAAAAAATAAATTCCCATTGTCTGGTTGAGAGGTGTCTGACAATGTGTACTGATTGACTCTCGGGTCGGGATAATGACTCTAGCAGCTGAAATCACAACTGACTTACACACATACACACAGCACTTTCCCATGTACACACGCTGGTTCGGATTGACCTGGTTTGACTCAGCTTGTCAGAGATTTCAACATGGCCGCCCTCAGAACACTGGATTGGAGTCGGTGGCATTTCATCGGAGCATTTTTAGCGCTGTCCGCTGTTGCACTGCGTGACACAAGTCATTGAAGCAGACGTAGCTGATGACAAGTACAGTGGGGAGGTCCCTCCTGGGCATGATTCAGCACAAGTCAGCACATTTGAACAGGCGATGAAAAGATGACTCAGCTTTAAAGAATACTTTCCATTCATGGTTCAAGTTAACACAACTGATGCTGATACTAAATTGGTGACTCAACAGTGCGAAGCAGCAAACCTGCATGCGGTCAGCCGTGGCCTCAGCAACTGCTCATGGGAAACACAAAGAGGGGATCTCAAAGCGAGAGGGTTTTCCCCTCGGCCCAGCAAGATCTTCATGTGAACCGGTTGTGAAATTGAGATAGACAGACTAATGTGTGTGTATCCAAAAAAGATGAAGCTGATGATTAGCTCATAAAAACAATTTACATGATGCGCAGTGGAGACAGGCAACTCATGTGAAAGCCTTAACGGACATATTTTCCTAAATTCATCAACTTCTTACAAGGTTTTTCCATGTACAAGAGAGTGAGGGAATCCATCCATTACCTTATTTGCACTGTATCAACAGTGTCATGGGGGTACTGTACCTATCCCCAGTGTGTGTGTATCTGTGTGTTGTTGCTCGATTAAGGATTGTAGTGTAAAGTTGAACACAAAATGAGAAAGTAGGATAAATGATCCTCTTCTAACTTTGTTTTATTTTGGTAAGAGCCAAATAATTTTCAGCATAGCACAAGGGAATAACCTGCTCAAATCCTGGTCAGTGCCACATTAGTTTAACAGACTAAACCTTTTAGAATAAGTAGAACTCTTTTCAACAGACTAAAACTGACACACACAGACAGACACACACACACACACACACACTTACACACAGGTATAACCCTATCCTGTAATTTAATCCTGACCCCCCTGACACCCAGGCCAACCCGTAACACTAGCCAAACCTATGCACCTAACACACACACACACACACACACACACACACACATGTGCAGAGACACACACAATTTGCAGCACATCTCTGCTGCTTGGCTTGCAGCATATGCAGGGCTGGTGCTGTGAAGTGAACAGGCCCTCTCCCTATACAGCCACCGGCCATATGGTGGCCAGGGGCTGGCCTTGGTAATTGATGGTATCTGTCGGTCTGTCCATGGAGAGGGGCCCCGGGGCCCCGAGATGGCCGACCTAAAATATACAGAGATCTAGGGTTGGGTTGTGGGGGGCGGGTGGGGGTGGTGGTGGGTTAGTGAGGAGGGGGAGATGCTAGTGTTTCAGCCCTCCTCTTCTATTCATCCATTCATCTACACAAAGAGTTAACTCCCCCAACTCCCACACTGCACACCACAATTGTACTCAGGCTTGCTGATAAAGGCCCTTCTCTCTCTCTCTCTCTCTCCCTCTCTCTCTCTCCCTCTCTCTCGCTCTCCAGGATGAGGGGCTTCAAAGCCCCCTGGCCTGAGTCTGCTCTGGCTGCCCGGCTCTGCCACTCACACCCTCTCATGTCACTCCACTGCTGCCGCGGCTGCAAAGTTAGCCCCCCGATTGAGCTCTTTGATTGGGGTGCAGCCAGCCAGATGGCACCCACCGACCGGACTGGGATCACTGGGTGCTGGTGCCAGATTGAGACTGGGGAAGAAAAAATACGATACTGGCAACACTTCATGGGAGCCGGTGGCATAAACCAGTACAACCCAAGTCAGATCTGAGAGAGACAATGCTCAGCTTTACAGGTGTCGTCATCTTCTCCACAAAGATGTGATTGGCATCAGATATTAATGCAACTATAACAGTCATTATTCTCGACAATAGCTGAATGGAGTATTTGTCCTTATTCTTTGTTGCTGGTTTAATATTTGTTTAATAAACAGGAATTATTAAATATTTTCCTGAAATAAGGGGTAACTGGAACTTTGATGCAGTTATGGAGCATGTACACATCCAGCCTTATATGTTTGTCCATCAATCAGACCAGAGTTGAGTACACTGACATTACACTAGAAACTTTCTGCCTCATAAGTACACACAAATTATCTGGACAATTTGATTCAGATTCACTTGTTCTTCACATTTTACCATTATATTATATAATATAATATATTTCTATTATATGGTAATGTTTTTGGTCATTATTCAACAAAGTTTTTTGAAGTGAAAGGGGATTTTCGCAACTTGTTTCTTTTTCATATTCATGATATTTGTCCAGTTAGCCACTTATTCTTCCCTAAACACATGCAGATCTATATTTAACCATTACATCAGTCTTTTAAATGTCATGTAGGGATGTCAAAAAAAAAAAAACAGCAACAAGAAACAGGGGGAGAAAACAGCAGGGGGGGAGAAATCAAAGCCACCGAGGGGAAATGCAAACAAACAAACATATATACGCACATATAAGCCCATGCACGTTGTTTTTCTCAGTCTAATGACCCTCACACATGTATGTGTGAGTTTTTCCACGGCGATGCTCACAGGCCGACAGGGCTGAGGCGGAGGAACACAGGATGGGATGAGTGTGAAAGCGTGGGAGAGAGAGGAGAGAAGCTGGGCCCGTTCCCACAGGCCTGACTCATGGCTCTGCCTCACAACAAAGGCCCCTGCACCAGGCCATGGCACCCCGGCGGGCGGGCCAGACACATGCACAAACACACATGAATACAAATACATATGGTGACACATACGAGTCCAAACCCACACATACCATCAACACAATTGAACCGACAACATGAAATACAGATTGCTTTTGCAGGCTTGTGAATGGATTTATGACTTCACTACATAAATAAAAGCAAAAGTGTATACAACTGCATGTTTTGTATTGTGTTGTATTGAAATTGTACTTTTTAAACACAGCTTCATCCCTTTAGAATTGATTGGACTAGAATAACAACCAGTATACAATTTCAAAAGTTCTTAATTCATGATGAATTATCTGGAATTTCTTTTTGCAGGACCCTCGTCCGCCATACCCACACCCACGCACATAGAAATAACGTGTCTCACACTTGTCTCATTTCAAATGCTGGGAGTGTTTTACGGCCGCGGGAAAATCTCTAGGTTTCGTGCACTTGGACGTGAACTTTGAGGAGCCCGGTGCTGAACTTGAACTTCAGAAACACTGAGGGTGGGTCACCCATGGAAAAGACAGCCGCACACTCTATGACACAATGTCTCCGTCCATTTTGGAAAACACACATCAATGCAGGGATGATGCACAACAGGGTGAACTTAAATCTGGAGTGTGGGAAGCTGAAAGCCAGATGCTCGAACGTCGGTGCAGTTTGACCCCGTTTGAGCACCATTGTCCACTGAATTCCTCTGCGCTTAGACTTTAAATGTGTTGGCTTTATGAATATTAACAAATAGATGACAGAAGATCTGGAGCCGTTTTAAATTGCATCAATAAAACTCCAGGGAAATCTCATCAACATTGCTATGGATACGGCGTTTATCCATTTAATATTTTTGCCAAAGAAACTGACATTTTCTGTGTTATATCAACCGTTCCTACCATTTCCAGTATTTGTTGCTCACATTCAACTAAACAGATGCTGCCAATGGCGAATCACCTCTATGTGTGGGTGAAAGAATTTTTGCATCATGTCAATGTGCCAAAACATTGCCATTTTTCCAATTAACAACACTAAATCAAGAATAGGAGAACCCCAAGGCGGCCATACCGAATGATATAACATTTCTAGCTGTCAGCAACATTTCTGTCGAAATTTGAGAGCATCCAATTATTACAAACAACACACTGAGGGGGCCAAAAGAAAAGAGCAGGAGTCCTGGTGAAACTTGCACCACCGTGACTCAGTTTCAGTTGCCCTGAAGCAAACTTCTTACCATCGTCTGCTCCAGCGGTTCCTGGCAAAGCAGGTGTGTGTCACAGCACCAGCCTCTACCTGCAGCACCGGCAGCAGCTGCAAGATCTCGTCTTCATCTTGATCTTATCACAGCGTCGACAGAGTACACGTGTTGAAATGTGTCAGTAAGCACACCTATTAATGTATCAGACAGATAAATGGACTGATGTGTACAGCTTGACGTGCAACAAACAATTCAGGGCATATCACTCAACATAGTTCAGTTTACCTGTATGTTAGAGTTCAAGTGTTACACATACAATACTGTTTACATACATACACTGTTGTACATATTCCATAATCCCTGTGCAACATAGTCAACACAGAAGTTCATGATAGAAATTGTTGTCGTTTTACTTAATTTTTCTACTATTTGTAGAGCATGTGTTCATACTATTGACTATTGTTTTGAACGTCGTCCTGCTCCAACAATAATGCAAATTTGCCCACAATGGGACAGATAAAGTTTTATCTTATCTCACATGCATTTACAGTACAGCTGAGGGGCTTTAAAGATCTGATCTGAACAGTGAATTTTGCTTTGTTTTTCTAGCAGTCAACTTCTAACTAATTTGTCCTCAAGTGAATGTATGAAACAAGATATATTTCATGAGCTTAAAACTGCTCTCACTTAACCAGTAAACTGAAAAGGCCCTGAGTGTTTACCCTAGCAGGCTTCAAGGTGAGCGCCCGAATTTCTCCCATTAACAGCAGGATCCAGGTTGAGAATGTGCGACGAGGCCGTTTTGAGTCTAATTGTTTGTATGACAAGGACGACAATGACAAAGAAGCGGGCAGCCACCGCACGGCCGCATGAAACTCTGGACCGACTTCAATTCTAATTCTAATTTTGCGTTAATCTGATATGGTACGTGTGTCGGCTGCCACACGTGGAACAGACAAACGGTCTCCTGTGTTCCTGATTCCATATGGCACTGCACCCACTCTTTCTTTCATTTGGCGTTTCCTTCATTCTGTCATTCTTCCTCGTATTTTGTTCTGCCCCCTCCCATGTCTTTCTCTGTACGTTTCAGGTCTGTCTCTGGCCTTGGCAAACAAAGATGACTATAGTGAATGGCTTGCTGCTTGGCTGAATGGCTGCTCTTATCTGCAGTATGCAGGCCACGGGATGGCAGCAGCACATGTGCTGATGACAGCCTCACATTGGACAGACTCTGGCACCGTACAATACCTCCCACTGTACACCTGTCCGCCGCACTCAAGTCTGCAAGGTCTGGACTAATCCACCACAAAACCGTGATGCTCTTTTAGCGTGCATACGCTGCAATCGATGAGTTTTGGGGGGAGAGCAGGAGGTGTAGATGGCACGAGGTCCTGGGCTTGGAGAGATTTAGCAGCTCTGACCTTGAAGGTGTCATGGAGAACATCAGCCACCTGCCCACACCCCCTGTTGGAGCCGGGGCCTTTGTTGAGCCACTGTTTGCCCTGAGCAGCCCCCGGGTCAGACCTGTTTGCTCTCCGGGATGGAGGGAGCGATAAAGGGATGGAAGGATGGCGAGAAATGGAGAGGCGAGGAGGCTCCTCATTTGTATAAGGTCTCTGGCACCATTCAGGCCTGTAGGCTTTGACAAATGGAGGCAATAAAGGGGCGAGGCCTGGCAGGGGCTCAATTAACCACTAGTGGGGCAGGAGAAGAGGGGGACACGGACCAGGACCCTCGCTTCTATAGAGAAAGAACAAGTGAACTGCAGGGAGGGGGAGGTCTGGCAATTTGTTCAGCTGTCTGTCTGTCTGTCTGTCTGTCTGTCGGAACAGACCTGGCCGCTCTGTCTCACTGTCTCTCCATCTTTCTTTCGGATCTATTGACTCAGCTTTGGCACTTGAGGGGCATCTTGAACCTGTCCAACAGTGTCTTAGAAGTCACAGGTGAAGAGAAAGCCAAATACCTACAATATGCGTACGAGCGTTGAGTGGAACAGCCTCGGGGCAACTTGTTCGTAACATGAGGCTGCGTGAGGGTGAAGCACATCTAACCATCTCTCCATCAAAGCCGAACAGAAATCTCCTCTTGACAAAATGTCCACCCCAAAACATCGCCCATTCAATCCCGACGCTACTTCAGCCAAGCGTGCATCAATATGGCGCTTATGCTAGTGCAAACACACCGTAACTTATGCAGAGCCAAAAAGCCAACAGTGCTTATTTAGGGGACAAGTTCACAATCCCTGTAGCGCTGCTATCCATTCCCAGTGACAGTCATTTGTGTACCTTACACTCTCAGCACCAGCTAGCTACCTCCATTCAAATTCAAATTGAATCCCAGTGGAGGACAATGGTTGGGGATTCGCTGAGAGCAATTAGTAGTGGACTCCTCCAGTGTCTGGCCCAAAGACTTTTAGCCCTGTGGTTCCATCATGCAGAGGCATTGACCCCTTTCAGATGCACGAAAAGGAGGAAGAGAAAGAGGGTGCCGAAAAAAGAGGGCTGCCTAGCGACGCCGAAACGAGACGAGGGGAGTGGATTGGCAGAGTCGGAGCTGTGTGTTGGTTTTCCTCTCCCGACTTTACAGCAAGAGACAAGAGCTGGAGTGTGATGGAGGAGCGCATGGCTGCTGAGTCAACAGAGAAAGCAGTGAAGACAATATTATTGCCAAGCCAAGACATATCAAGCCACACTTTATTTGTCTTCCACAACAGAGCAACTAAATGGACAAATAGGAAATGAAATGAGGAAATCTTTAAAAAAAAACCTTTCCAGGTACGTACTGTGGCATCACCAGGGATTTCAATAATGTGTCTATATACTGTGGTGAATGTGGGGACACAAAACTGCTTTAGTTTCAGCAATAAATCATAAAAAAGTAGTTTATCTAAATTCCAGAAAGGCTGACTGGTGATATGCACAACTTGCAGGGGAGAGGTTGTTTCATGTGGTGAATTGTTTTTTGATACCGGCACACAGCCCCACCACAGCTATCCACTTCCTGTGTAAGACGAGTCTGCAAAGGTGCTGAAACCTGTTTATCTGCACAGCTGGGTGACATACATACAGCACACACACACACACACACACACACACACACATACACATAAACACATAGATGTAGAAACATGTAAAGTCGTCTGAGCACACAGCGCAGATTATAAGCACACGCTCGGCTGAGAATCGACTGCGATGTGCACACGCAAACAGAAACCCACACACAACCACATCCAACGCGCAGCTGTCTCTCTCACATATGATGTGAGGCGAAGTCACGAGAAGAGGAAAAAGGAACAACAAAAGAGAAGCTAGAGAACAAGACGCCGAAATGGAGTGAGGGAGAGTGAATAAAACAGAGAAAAAAACAGACAGACTGGTTGTTTCATAAGGACGACAGAGACAACATAAAACAAAGGAGGAAGCGAAAAGGATGCAGCAAAAAGCGAGAGCGGCGCCGAAACTCGAATCCAAATGAGATGCAGGAGAGTCGACCCCGCAGACGTAAAGGCTGTGTGGCGGAGGTGTGGGGTGAAAACGTGGAGCAGCAGCTGCGAGCAGCCACCTGTCGGTGTCAGCGGCTCGGCTCGTCTCTCGCTGCTCTGACTTCACCTGGTCGCTGCGGCCGGCGGCTGATCAAAGGGCCGCAACAGCTCGGCCAACATCAAAGGACGCGCCGGCACGGAGGGATAATTAGTTTACATGTGAAGTCATGAGAACAGCAACAACACAGAAATCACACACACACACGCACACACACACACACACACGAGACCTCCACGAGGGAAGCGCTCGCTTCATGGTTGGATTTCCACTGCTTTTTCGGAGCAGATTAAACATGGGCGCTGGGGTCCCGGGTCAGCACGGCCGCTCATACTGTACAAACATCCCACATCCGTCTGAGGGCAGGGCGGACCTGCTGTCAGTCACACAGGGTGGAAAACATTTACAGTCACACCATTGGGGCGCCCAGCAGGAGCTTATAGACACACGCACAGCAGTCTGAACCTCGCACGTACACGTACATCTATCTTCGTCACGGCCAAGTTTAATTTTAAACCTCGGGATTGAAGCAGTTTTGGTTGCTGAGGGTATTTTGCCTCACTTGGAGACTTGGTTTAAAGGGTCAGGGCGAAACATTAAGAAAGTATGCACACATATAATGAAAGAAAATGTGAATAGAAGGCACATTTCACATAAAAAGCCAGTTTATTGTTGACAGACAATCTTTTCCTCCTATTTTATGGGTGTAAAAGATGAAGTTAAATCAGGGTTAATGATAGATATTTTCCAATTTCTTCTCACTCCCTCCCTAGTATAATTTTTCAATGTGTCCATTGTCTCTTCCAATGAATCAAATGATGCTGTATAGACGATTTGGAGGACGGCCCGGTGTTTGGATGGGTCATCCAGGAGGCTGCTGTTCATGTCCCACGCGGACTCTATCATGAAGATTTGTATGCGAAGTGACATGTGTAACAAAAAAGACCAGTATCGTAGCACACTTATGTTCTGACAAACAAAAAGCTAGTTTCATAGCCCGAACCCCACCTTCTCACTCCAGACTTAGAAGAGCTTGGTGGAGAAAACCTTGATGCCACTTGTAACAATGTTGTGCTAACTCTGTGCTCTAATAAGTGGCTGACTTAGAACATAAAACCTTTCCGAGAACAATGATTCACACATGCTTGCATACCAAAACTACTTGGTTGTGTTTAGGCAGCAGAAATGGTTATTATTAGGCAAGTGGCGGTTGTGGTGTAGCTGTGTGTACGTGTGAATGTCTGTGTGTGTGTGTGTGTGTGTGTGTGCGTGTGTGTGGGAGTGTGAAGGAAAAGGACTTTATAATGCTGGGGTGAGCTCGAGATCCGGGTAATTCTTACTGACAAATAAATTAGAGGTTGAGCTGATGACAGCCAAAATGACGACAGTAATGAGGATGATAATGACCGCGTGCTGCTGTGATGACGGTGGTGGGGCTGTCCGTACGTAAAGAACTGGATGAGAAATTATATACAAACCTATGTCTTAATTACACAGTTCTTGATTTAAAACTGCAATCACAGATTTTTTTTTTGGGCTGCTGCTCAGGGGAAACGAAACAAGCTGAAAACTGGACGTTGAAAGACTATTGCCTGACAGGCTCGTTTCTGGTCACACGATGAACCAATCCCTCACTGAAATATCTGGATTACTAGCTCCTAAATGTTTCACTGTGTCCGCAAGATAATCCCGTACCAGATAACTGTTTGTTGTTTGGCTCCGAGCAGGTCACGTAGGGTGGGTGAAAAAAGAAAAAAAAAAAAGCTGCTGCAGCTGCTGAAAAACAAGCTGATGAGAGCAGAGCAGATCGGTCCAGAAAACCAAAGCAGTGAGTCACTGTGGCGGACCCACTCGCTGCAGAATCAGAATCAGAAGCGTGTCTGATGCCAAGTAGTTGGTGAAAAAGGGGAAAAAACGAGACAAACAATTCAAATGTACACAGAAATAAACATGGTGTTACTGCATGTATATACATGACTCTATACATGAATTTAATGTTTGCTGATCTGAAAGAATTTCATTCATTCTATTCGTGTTTGGAGCTCTGATGTTACACATTGGACAAGTGAATTTCCCTGATCCCCTTTTTCATTGTGGTTGAATTTTATCCTTATTAATATACAAAGCTGCAGCTGTGCAGATGAACCCTTCAACTGGTACTGGAAACAAAGCACTGTGTTCAGCATTATCCGAATCCCCCGAGTTTTTATTACGATATTAAATGATGCTCGGGCCCGACATGCCGTTTGTGTTAGCCGTGCGTGTGCGCAGATGTTTGTCTGCTGAGATGACTGTCATCTGACCTTGGACTCCACTGACATCCAGCGCAACCTGCTCTCCAGCTGGTGGAAAGCCCTGTCACTGGCAGCCCGCGTCCCTTCTTGATCCTCTCTCTCACCTCGGCTCTCTTCAGAAAACAATAAACGTTGTTGTCAGCCACACGTCTCCCTCTCTCTCTCTGTGCTGTTGATGTTTACTTAAACTCTTTATCTGCCCGTCAGCGGAGCACGGGCGCGTTGACATGTTTCAGATATTTCCTCATGGCAATCCCAGTCACTCATCTGTGCAGTGCAAGTGCATTAAGGTCTGTTTGTGCTGTATGTGTGTGTGCGTGTGTGCATGTGTGTGTGTGTGTGAGTGTGTGTGTTGTTTTCCCAGCTCGTCTTGAGTGATGAGCCTAATAGAAGCACCCGGGGGTGTGTGTTTCTGTCTCCGCAGCTTTGACGAGGCCTCTTCAGCTGCATCTCTACCCTCCTGTGAGGTCAAACGCGGGTCGTGGCGATAAAGGCTGAACTCCTGACACCCGTCCCAAAGAATGAGACGGCTCATTGTGTAGCTACAGATAGCAGACACAATGAGCCCTAGTCTGAGTCCTGTTTTCACCCGACGTGCTGCTTCTTTCCTCGGCTGCAACTGCCGCTGCTTGTAGGGATTCTCCTTTATGGTTGGCTAGTGACCCCGTAATCACCCAGGGGTGTCCCCCCCTTTATGGTTATTTTGTCCAAATTTCATATCAATGCAAATGAGCTGGGAGAGGAGTTCATCCTAGAACGCTTTGGGAGATGACAGCTTTTCTGTGGATGAGATTTGTGTACAGGGGAGAGACAAGCAGGGTGATTCAGTCTCTGCTGAATACATCATTACAATGTGGAGCTACTCCACTCCGCTCTCGCCCTCTCTACACTATTTTTCCAAAACAGCTCTGAGCCCTCTCGGGAATACTTGAGGTTTGGAAGAGTCAGGTTTTGGCTGTGGCTTTGAGAAAAGTTGGATGTTGCCCAAAGACAATATTTCTGATAAAAAAAAAGAGGCCATAAGACAAACCATCTATACTTATTACATTTCTGTTTGATTCTCTGCACTTTTGCTCCCATGTGAAAACCACTTATATGAGTATCAAGTTATAGCTATTGTTTTGCTCTGTCATAAATCAACAAGAAAGTCTTTTCCAAAAACTTGAAAACAGAGGTTTTGGATTTTTCAGGCAAAGATACAACCTGCTATTTTGATTAATTTTCAACACACTGGGTTTTATGTTTCTTGTTTGATTGCACAAGCTCAAAATGTGATAATAACAAGCATTTCCTTATGAATAACATTGACAGTTTGTACCATTTTGCATCCAGCAACACAAACCGTACACACAGTGGATAATTACACAAGCCAAAGGAAAATTATCAGGACCTTATTTACACAGGTTTGCACAACACTGGTGCAGCAAATACCTATAAATAATCTATTTAAGGCCACAATGTGATCAATAAGACTGTGGAACAATGATTTCATTCTTCATTCATCACAGTCAATCAAAGAATCCAGTAGTGATGGGAGCCAAGTTTGGGAGAACACTGTGTAGCCCTGTGTCAGATGAAGAAGCAAAACAGCTCGGCAGGAACCTTTGATAAGAGAGCAGGCTGCTTACACAGACCTCGACTTCCATGAAAATTCAGAATATGCCGACCAGAGGAGCCTTCACACTTCGCAGGGCTGTCAAAGGGAGAGCCTCAAATCGCTGATTGCAACCACATATTTCAAGATACTTCTTGCTTATTCGAAAAAGTGTGGGTTTTGACAATCTACCTTCTCATCAAAAAGGGATTGAAGTGTGTGCATATGTGTGTGTGTGTCTTCATGCAGTAACCTTGGCCACAGAAGCTCAAATAGAGCTGAAGAAGCAGCAGGTGCGAGCGCCTCCGGGGCTGTCAGACGAGCTCGCATACACAGACACACAGGCCTCTTGGACAGTATTTCAACTTGTTGGCTTGCTCATAATCACCACCCCTTCTTCTCACTCACACCCTGCACTTTATCAAAAGACCCCGGGGCCTTTTCCCTTCACCAAACCAGGTGGCCATAAGGAAGGAAAAAAGAAAGAGAAAACACTGTGTCAAATAAGAGCACCAACCCCCCTCCAACGTCCCAACGCACACAACTCATCACTTTTGCCAGAGAGGAGGCCTGCCCGGCCCAGCTGTGGCTCTCGCCTTTACCATCTAATAACCATGACCTTCACGCTCTGCCTGTCAGACCTTTATTACTGCCTGCCACAGGGCGAGAGAGACAGACATGGAGAGTGAAAGAAAGAAAGAGAGAGAGAGAGAGAGAGGGAGAGAGAGAGAGAGAGAGAGAGAGAGAGAGAGAGAGAGAGAGAGAGAGAGAGAGAGAAAAGCAATAAAAGGCCACAGATGGGTGTGGGACAACACAGCTGACGAGGAGAGAAACAGAGAGCTTTTCTCATACCGTCACTGCTGATGATGACTTTAGTGACCTGAGATTGGGTGACAGATGTCTGCGCCCTCAGCAATTCAAAAAAATATCAATACGTGATCCTCAACGTTAAAAACATCTAATACCGTCAGGCCTGTGAATCTGTGTACTCAAGGGGCTGTGTGCTGGTGTGTGTCTGTGTCTGTGTGTGTGCTGGTGTGTGTCTGTGTCTGTGTGTGTGTGCATGGACGAAGAAGCAGTCAGCTCACATCCTAAATCAACACACACTGGGCCTTCACTGACGGACTAAAAATAATATCTAGGTTACAATGCCCTGCCAAGCCCCAAACACAACAAAGTCTCAGGAAGCAGTCTTTTCAGCACGTTGCCATGGTGACTGACCACATGTGCAAGTCAGATAGGGGTGAGTGGTCAAACTAGCAGTCGGGCCGTGTTGTCTCCTTGACTATAATAGGCCTAAAATACAACCTTCATTTAACTCAGCGCAGATGTGTTGGAGATAGCGGTTTGCACTCGCAGGTCACGCCGGGGGCATCTGATGAGCCCGGCACAGAGAAAATTGAGTTTTTAAACTGACGACTGCAAAGTGCAGTCCACATTTCATCCCTCCGCCTCCAGACCAGCGCGAGCCAGACTGGTGCCAGAACACTTCATATAAATCTGAAGTAATCTTAAGGTCTAAAGTTGTTTGGCTCTACCGAGCGTATATCACACTGAAGGTGAGTAAGAAGATTTTCAGCAGCTCTGTTCTCCTCCAGCCAATCGGGTGGAGCCGCCTGTGGAAACCCCTTTCGACCCAGCCGGTGGTTCGGACATCATCGACTGCTGTAGAGCCACACACAGATCAGACGGGTCAGAGCTGGGCTGAATTTGAAAGAAAATACAAAGCGATGACGCAGAAGTATTCCACATGCTTTTAACAGATTTTTTAAAAAAGTGGAGAAATGGCTAGAAGCTCGACACTACTCTTTCTTCCTCTTGGACAAATTCTGGTTCAATGAATACAGCGGCCCTGGCCTCACCTGCCACCAAGCAGAACAGTAAAAGGAGACTAAGATGGAAAAAAAAGGTTTTACCTTGGCTTTGCTGAATCTGGGCCAAAGATGTACAGTAGGCCCAAAAACATCAACACACTCTCATTCAAACATTAATGTTGAAAACTGAAATGCAGTTTGATGCAAACCATACAGTACTAATCTGTGCACATATGCCTCTGTTCAGGCATGTTAGTAAATGAAGGCACACAACTGTAGTTTCTGGTGAAATACTGGTGTATGTTCTCCTGGTTTCTCCACTGATTCTGGCTCCAACTTATAGGGCTGAATGTGTACTCGCTCCACAGCTACATCACACCCGGAGCCGCTTAATTCAGGGAAAACATTACTAACCTCTGTTGATAAGCAAGAAACCTAAAGTCACAGGCAATCAGGGTAAAGCTAACAACAGGTGTGATTGCCAGATAAGCATGAAAGGGCACCGGTTTGATGTAGATTCTCATCGTACAATAGGTTTCAAAGGGCCGGTGGCGTTTGTGACGATTTATTTCTTGTGACATAGTTCCTCTCCATCCTGGTCCCATTTACTTGTGGTAAAAAAAAAAAACATTAGGAAAAACAGGAATCCTGAGGAATCTGACATCTGAAACCATGGCGATATTCTTCAGCTCTCCATCCACGCAGAGGGGGAAATCGACTGACAGCTACTCGATCGAGCACTTGTTCTGGCCAGACCCTTGCTTACTGCCATCTACTGGATGGTCCCAGTATTCCCAGTGTTGGCATTGCATATGTGAACAGGCATGAACTGGCTGTTTGTCCAAAAGATGGGTATGCGTGAAGGGGTAAAACCAATATAGAGCTGAATAAACTCAAGGGTCTTGTGAAAGTTACGCTTTGTACGCCAGCACCAGATAACAACGGTAAAAACTCCCTTCAAGCATTAGGAATCCATCCTTTTCAAGTTAATATCGTTGAGTTTGAGCCCATTTATGTTGCAGCAAGTAGCAGACGCGTCACAGCTATAAGTGTAATTGACGCTTTTGTTTGTTTCTGTTGTCAGCAGATGTGGTGGAGTTAGTAACTGTGAAACATAGAAAAACATCTGCTCCGATTCCACAGTGTTCACATCGTTATCATGCGTGCGTGCTGCAGGCACCAGAGGTCTAATGGAAGATGACAGACAGATATATTCCGTCTGGTTCAAACTTTCTGTGTTAAGTCTACTATCTGTTTTTCTTGATGGTCAAACAAAGGGCCTGGGAATTGGCTCATTGGCAGCAGCAGTATTTGCATATCAGACGGTGACTGGTTTCGGTACTTTTGAGCAGAGGGGAACTTTAATGGGAAGAGACAGTGAGCAATTGGATGATTCTTCCCGACCGTAACGCTTCGTGAGGGGGAATAAAAGAGCAATAAGCGAGTGAGAGAACTTGAGCGGGGGTGCTCAGTTTAAGAAAAACACCAGCACGTAACTTTTGCCGTTAATCCCACAATCTGACAGATTGAAAAGACTAAATTGGTGATTGTTATCACTCATGCCTGCTTAGTGTCTCTCTGTTGTCCCGTGGTAAAGGATTGCTAACGCAGGTGAGAGGAGGACAGGTCATAAATCAAGCCGATGCTCGCTGACGCCGAGGTCAACCGAGGATGCTCTTTCCACTGGAGGAGGGAAGCATCCAGAGGCAATGTCAACAGCCAAACTGCCACTGGAGAGCCATTCACCGTCCTCGTTTTTCATTACAGTCATGCAAATCCTTCAGGGATAACTCACTCCTACAGGGGTGCTACTCCTACTAGTCCCCCATCATTTATCCGCCTCTCGGTCCAGTGCTGTCACTGAAGTTGGTGAGGCTCTTCTTATTTATCTCAGAAACTGCAGGCGACGTTACACAAGGCAGCTCCAAGCTAATCCAAGAAGAAATGCCCAGTAGCCTCTGCCAGCACAGAGAACAGTGTACACTTACACCAGAGAACTCCCTGGTGTGAAAAGTGTTAAAATACTGACCGTGTAGCTTATTAATTTATTCTGGCCGTATTTCTGAGCTTCTGAAAAATGGGAAAGAAACTCAAAAGGTACAAGGATAATTCCCCCTGGAGCCAGTGTGTGCACTACACACATCTGAAAGCTCCGGCCTCTGTGATGTCTACATCTGTGCACTAAAGCAAACATTTTGAACAGCTGCTCCAACAACCAAAATAGAAGGAAAGATTTGTATTTAGAGTCTTCACTCAATGCAAAGGCCTGTTTTTTTCCTCTTCTTCTGGAAACTAGAAGTCTCTATGTACAAATACTCGTGAGTAATCTCCTGCAAAGCACTAAATAAAAACATACTTTTATGAGGAACAAAGAATGAATGTATGGATTTTAATGACAAAATATAGCTTGTCAAACCTGCATCGCAAACAGGTTTAGTAATGTATACAGTGCTGCTTTTTATACACATCTTAAAACATGTCCAGAGGGGATCTTTAACTATAGGATTAATTTACTGCCTGTCATTACAGTTCTATACCCTTTGTACCGTTCATCATAATACAGTGCGCTTTATGATATGTAATCATATGGAAGAACGAAATACATCATATTAAAACCAAATGTGGGAAAGTAACGCGCATAAAAGAAATATCTGTGCCATTAAATAATGTTCTCAGTTGCAGTCAGGCAATTAATGCATCCTCCCTCTGAAGGAGAGAAAAGCTGTGCAGTGAGCTAAGTGTCAATAGCTTCGGCCTTGGAAACCGCTCTCCTCTCCAGGTGGAGAGTTGAGCCAAGGTTGAGCTTGACTGAAACCTAACAGGTTAGAACACATGGTCTCTCTTTTTAATGGTTTCGTGCAGCTGCAGAGAAAACAGATTCCATTTGGCAATAGTCAAACTGAAAAATTCCCAATGGCACATTTACATAGACTTTGAGCAGAAAACAGCCGTCCACTACGTATTTTTTCTCTGTGAGCCGCTTGACAGGAAATAAAGGAAATAGCAGAAGAAGCAAAAGAAAAAAGAAAAAAAAGCGAAACTCTACGCTCTGCAGCAGGATTTGGATTCATATGAACTCTGGGGATATATTCACTCAAGGCAACATATCAATAAATGCATATACGCTGCAGTTACACCGTTTATATGGAGGCGAACTGCAGCGACACCCGGCCATTCACCGTCCTGCGAGAGCGTCTACTGAAGCTGACTTTTCCCTGAGTGTCAGCACTTACTCCAGCAGGTACGCGCTGAATGCATACAGTGGTCTAGGTGAGTAAGTTGGCCAGTCATCCGGCCGTGCAGAGAGCCGGGGTCGGAGGCAGGGGCTCCCCGGCGAGCCGTGCAGCTGTGCTACTGACAGATCGGTGCAGGGCAGCGTGCAGCCGGCCTCTCCAGACCTTGGCACATCAAAGCTCCCGGCCCCATAGCTAGCCCCCCTGTAGCTCCCCGGCCGGCCACTTCAAAAGACTTTTGGGCGCATCGCAAATTCCCATCAAAGGGCCTGGACGCAGCGCTCACCCACGCAAGCAAGGCAGCCAAGGAGATATGATTAAAAGCACATTATTGGGGGGGTGGGTGGGTGGGGGGTGTAGGTGGGAGGACAGGGGAGAGGTTTAGCAGGGAACAGAACGGAGGGAAAAAGAAGACAGGATATCAGACCGGAGGGGTCATTCTTTACCTTTCTCACATATTCTCACTCTCCCTCCCGCTCCTCATCCCTTCCCCAAATAATGCAGCCAGTTTTTTTTTTTAAGACGATCAGAGCAGAAAGATGACACACTGCTGCTGCCCCCTCTGGCTCATAATCTCTTTCTTTTCCAAATGCCTCCCCTCTCTCTCTCTCTCTCTCTCTCTCTCTCCCCCCTCCCACTCTATCCTCTCTTACCCTTCAAAGGTCACGTCTCAGGTCATTTAATATAAGCCAGTGGCTACACAGCCAATTCACACCTGAAATTGCCAGTCGGTAGCAGCGAGTGGCCTTGAATGGTGGCATTGTTGTCCCTGTGGGGGGCTCAGACAGCAGAGCACCAGCCAGTGGGCCACAATGGGAGCCTTAAGGCCTGGAATAATTTGACTAAACGCATGGGATTTGCTAGTGCGGATTATCACCGTTCAGCCACGCAACCATCCTACCAACCAATCAACCCCCCGCCACTCTGACCGGTCAGAGCAGCATTGTTTTTCGGGCGAGACGGCAACAGCTACAGCAACTCACTGTTTCACTTCGGTGCAGGGGCGACAATTAAACCACCAGCTGGAGCACACACTTCCAGCATCTGCAACAGAGCAGATTGATTTTTTATTTTTTTCAGAGGCCCCTTTGTATCACAGCACGGCTATTTGAGCTGTTTGGGTCGTACACGTGACGCCGTCAATACGCTTCTCTTTAGCCGTCCGGGACCTGCAACTCAATTTCCATTCATTTCATGCCTTGCCCCCTGTCTTCATGTAACTCGCATATTGTTGTTGTTTAAAAGTGTCTGCTGGCGAGGGCCGGTGTGACTGGGCCCTTTCGCCGCTCATGATAGCTCTGCTCCCATTATCCCGCCTCATTAGAGTGGATGTCCAAAATGTCAGAAGAATGTTTTATGGACTGTTGAGAAATCACTCTCCAGCACAAGTCACCCAGTGTTCTGCCATGCAAGAGAGGGAGGGAGAGGAGAAGATAAGGGGTTTATATTCTTAAAGGGTGGGGTGGAGGGAACGGAGGGGGCAGCCTGCCTTTAGAAGAGCTTAGGGCCCAGTGTGGCGAATTAAATAGAATGCCCAGACAGAATTAGTTCCAAGGCAGACTGGGACCCATTCTATGAAACTCAACAATTAGACGGATTAAACGTAATAACTCAACCTGCACTGCCGCAGCTGCATTATGGTTACCACAGCACCCAGGGGGTCGCTGTGTGTTTGTATGTGTATGTGTATGTGTGTGACTGTCTGTTCGTGTGTGTGTGTGTGTGTGTGTGTGTGCCATAGGTGGGGGATTTATGCTCACATATGAAAAGTGACAACTTGGAAAGAGAATGCAATAAACTTCGGTCGGGAGAGGTAAACACAGCCCCGAACAAAGCTGCAGGATTGTGTTTTTCATTGCGTGGACGCGGCCAGCTGACATGCTGTTGTGATTTTGGTTGTGTATTATGATTCTACGGGGCTGAACTGCATGTGTTTGAGGCCAAGCTTGTTGATATTCCATTCAAAAACTGCAATTCGCCAGGCCGACTATCACAGAAGCCTAGTGGGTGTGAGGGGTTCAAGATGTTCCAAAATGACAAGACTTTCTTTTTTATACACACATATATAAATTTCAATAAATACACACACACACACACACACACACACACACACACACACACACACACACACACACACACACACACATATGTAGAGACTTAAATGGCTGTGTGAGTGGAGGGAAACGCTGTCAGATCACAGGTCCAAACATCACACATGGGGCAGCTGAGGCGGCCGCTGGCTGAGTGGCAGGTTGACTGATTAGCTTACTGACTGGCTGGTTTGCTGACTGACTGGGTTCTGGGCTGACTGGCGGACTGCAGCACCCCCCCCCAACCCCCCCAGCCCCTGCTCCCCCATCATCCACCTGTGTGTAAAAGGCCCTTTGTCAACGGGGCCTAATTTGATCTGACGCACCCTACACATGTGGAACAGCTCAGCAGCTCCACACATGTCTCGTCATTACACTGTGCGTGTATGTGTGCGTGTGGGTGCGTGTGTGTGTGCGTGTGTGTGTCAGGCGGAGAAGAGACGATGCACAGAGAAAAATCTTTGTGGGGAGAAAGGCGAAGTGAAAAGAAGGGCTAAAGCTTTGGTTCACCTCACACAAACTCTGGCCTTTGCCACTTTTTCATTCTCTCAAAGACCTAACACCCCTATCAAACACTCTCCTCTCATACTGTCTAACGCCCAGATATAGCAACACTAACTAACAACATACACAGTCGCACACAAGTGCTGAAGAGAGCTCGGGGGTAATACATTTTTTGCTGTTTGAGATGGAAAATAACTTTTTTAAGAGCTAAATCACTTTATTTGAAGATAAGAACTAACCCAATATGTCCATTTGGTTATAATTATAGTTTCTTTTTCTCCCACAGGCAGTGTAGCATTCACTTTTTAATGATCCTTTTTGCACCTTTGTTTATTTTGTCACAATATCACATGATTACAACAATAAAATCAAAGAGTACAATGTGAATTTATCGACCTGAATGAGAGCCAAGATGACCCTAACCCTCCCACAGCAACAATGAGGTTGTACGCCTGGAGAAGGCATTTCAGTAAATATATAAGCTTACTAAATAAGACTTCCCTCTGCACATTTGAACATTTTTGTTTTAATGTTTTTGTTCTTACTCCCACTAATAGTGGGAGTGCAGTGATGGATGTGCAGGCCAGGCATTAACACCCCCGGGGCAGCCTCAGGAGAAACGAGCCCTTCTCCTTCCTATACGTTACAAACGATACCTCAGCGCCGACAACCCCGGTGAACCCTGTGCACCCGTTGTGCCCAGTCGGTGTCTGAGGACCCGCCCTAATTTTAGGTGAAACAGAGCAGAGCCGGCGAAATCCCAGCAGCGGGGACAAGGCCTGTAGTGTAACAGAGCGAGTCCAGATCTGTATGAAACCTGATCGACAGGCAGACTGGGCTCCGGGAGACTGGGAGGGATCAGGACTGCTGTCAGTCCCCGTCGCTGTCAGGCACGCGCACGCACACACACACACACACACACACACACACACACACACACACACACACACACACACACACACACACACACACACACACACACACACACAGGTAAGTCAATCTGAGCAGTAGCAGCCAACAGAGACACGGATGGATTTTGGTAATGCTAACACAACAGGCTGCGAGAACCACGGGGGCAGAGGCAGACTCGGCTGCGTGAATGCTACTGTGTTTGATTGCAAATGACAGCTCGAGATTTTGATAGATGTTTCACAGAGCTGCACTTTGTTTCAACAGTTAGACAACTTTTTGCAAATACTAGTATCTGTCACCCATGACTCTTAAAAAAAAAAGAAAAAACATTTGATTTCACACAATCTAGAATTAGCTGAGGGCTCTCCCCTCTGCCTGTCTCTAAGTGCCTCTCTCCCTGTGTCTCTCTAGCCCCCTCTCTACCTCTCACCCTTGCACAGGTCAGCCCGGCTCTGGCCCTCTCCTGTGTATTTAAAGTAATTGCTCATGGCAGTCAAGGTGTCTGCATAAGGGCCTGTCATAAGCAATCCACTGGCATGAGTAGGGGCCTTGTGCATGAACCTAATCCAGTCAGTGAGGCCAAATGGACGGACAGAGGGGGTTAAGAAGTTGTTCAACAGGAACATGAAAAAAAGTAGGTTGTGTTGGCTTTTAATCCTCTCAGAGTAAAGCGAAAATTGAGCCAAGTCATTTTTCTTATGCTGAAAATGATTAGCCCTCCATGGCTACCTGCCATGTTGTTATGCATAGGTGCCTGCAATATGTTTTTGTTTTTCCACAGTCACACCACATGTTGGTTCAGAAGAAAAACTAAAAGAACCTAATTCAGCTGTTTTCATTTCTGCTTTGTTGTTTTGTCATGAGACTTCTCTGTGACTAACCCACTGTGCATTCAAAAGCAATACGATAAATTTTACGGTTATTATCACCAGTCTTCCATTCCATGTTTGCGTCTGTCAGCTTTTTTTTTCTTCTATTTTTTGGGGACAAGAGGACAGGTCTGTGTATTTGCTTTCACACTGTGAGGGCTGTTTGCTGAAGGCCTTCAACACACACAGAAATTCCTCACCCACTTCGTCCACCACCAAGTTGTGTTAGCATGCTCAGAGACAGACACACAGACAGACAGACAGACAGACAGACTTACAGACAGGAACTAAGGGGCCAGAACCAAATGTCGACCCTCTCTGGGGCATGGCGACTCCGGTCAGACACAGCAATAAGGAGTGGAGCCCCGGCCCCTCCAGCCAGACTTGAGAGGAGACGACTTAAAGTCCTAAGTGTTTGGGAAACAGGCCCATCAATGTCAAAGCCTTTTATTGCTTTGGCTTCCTATTGCTTTTCCCTGCTTGGGGGTTAGTATGAATCTACTCCCAGCA